>SWBH01000014.1:0-38536 GCA_024195465.1 Aureobasidium sp. EXF-8845 | reverse complement strand
CGGCTTTTATAGAGCAAAGGGTTCGGGTCAAAGTGATAATCCAAAACCTTAATTTTGTGTGGGGGTTCAAAGGGTTCGACTCCAACCCTCTGTCTTCTAATGTTAGGGACTCGAACTCAGGCTTGCTTTGATGATTGTGCCATCGACTGACTTCAGATGGTTGATCACACCGGAACCACTTCGTTCAGAGATCGCGGAACGGTATCCGAGTACAGTGCTGTACAAAGATGCGCCGTGGGGTGGATTGAAGAGAGAGCAATGGTTCTTGGATTATTGGATTCCCACAGGTAAGTCAAACATGCACATTGTATGTTGGTCACTGTATTGACGTCGAAACAGATATCAGAGCGTCTGCATGTGTGGATTGGATGGCGTCGCCTATATTGGCAAAGTCTTTTAAGGACCTCCCGCCAACACACATCATCACAGCCGAATTTGACATTTGTCGAGATGAGGCGCAACGATATGCGGAGTTGTTGGTCAAAGATGGCAACAAGGTGACCCAAAAGTGTTACTCAGGAATGCCTCATGCGTTTAGACACTACCTCCACCCGAAAAAAGGATTGACCAAGAGTCGTGAATACCTCGACGACACTTGTGAGATTCTCAGGCAAGCGCATGGCGTGTGATGAGTCTCACCACACGAGGTCGTAGGTGGTGCTTGCGTATTTCGGTAGCGATTGCCAGAGATCAGGCTGTGACAATGTACTAGTCGATGAGTTTCGAGTTCCTGCTGTATCATTGTCTGCATCCTGCCTCGTCGAGAGTCATTGTTTGTCGTGCTCGATGTCTCGATCCTGTGTTCGCGCGTCAGGGAAGTCGATCGCAAGAACCACCAAGGTCGATCCCTCTGAAGGACAAAAAAGACATAGTTTCTCACTAGCAAGAGATCATGTTAGGCGCGAGCTGATATGAGCTTTGGTTTGGTTGCCTGCTCGTAAAGTAGCTTGTCAAAAATGGAAATCGCATGGTGCGGTCATGCCAAGCCCGAGCGACGCCGCCAGCGGCTGCTTGCTCGCGAAAGTCGCCCCAAGGTTTCTTCCTTCCACTCTGTGCCTCTCGATCGGAGACAATGCGCCGGTATATGAGCAAGTCACAAAGAGCATGCGACAGCTGCAGGGCGCGAAAAAGTGCGTGTCGGATAGACACTTCACCGCCGTGTCGACTTTGTCATCTCTCCGGGCGGCAGTGCACCTTCGAAAAGACCTTTCGAGCAACGCGCAGCATTCCAGGTGATCCTGTGTCGCGTGTGTCTCCAGGCAACGTGAATCAAACATCGTCAGCGACTACGGGTTTGAGGATGGCAGAGCCGTACTTTGATTCAATGCCAGCCAGCGACGCGCATTTCGGACAACAGAACCCCGAGGAGCTGCTAAACAACAACCTTCGTGATCATGGCACAGAGGATTTTGCACCTGAATATCTCTTGTCCGGTGAGCTGGCAGGCGTTGAAGACGATTCATGGCTCGATCAAGCCATGATGGACATCGGCATGCAAGCTTTCGATCAAGTGGACGCTTCACCGAACGCTGCTGCCACAAATCAAGTCAGCGTTTCCCTTACGGCTCAATCACAAGAGGAGTCCATCAGTATTGTTTGTGGTCTGACAGGAGACATGGATCCTTACCTTATGCAGCGATACAACTTTGATTCCAACAACAACTTTGTCTTCAAAAGATTGACTGTGCGATCAATGTCGCGAGATGTTCATCCGGTTCAGCTGCTTATGTTCAATGCCCCAGAGGAGATGAACACGTCAGCTACTGACACCGCCCGAGAACATCTGGAGGGATTAGTGAGCCCGGACGTCGGTCTCAAATTGGTCTCTCTGTATGTGATACGCGCTATCAAAAGGATCGCGCTTAGCTTGACTGACTGTTGTAGATACTACCAATTTGTTTACCCTCATTTTCCAGTCATTCCTCTCACAACATCACCAGACCCCACAAGGTCAGATCCTTCTCTTCTCGCAGCGATTTATCTTGTGACACTCTCATTCGCTGGCTTCGATGACTATCTCTCTGTCCAGATAGCGTATGATTTGCCGGATGCTGAGAAATTGTGGGATCTAGCCTTGTCTGCAACGCAGCAGGGGTTGCACAAACCGAATTTTGCTACGTTACAAACAGTAGTGCTTCTTCTTGTTGCTCCCTCACCGCAGCCATTAATGCCAGACTATTCGACAAAATGGTCACTTGTTGGCACAATGGTCACCGTTTCCCAAACATTGGGCTTGCAATTCGATGCCAGCGATTGGAAAATATCCTTGGGCGAACTTGAACTTCGGAAGCGCTTGTCATGGGTTGTCAAAATGATTGACGTTTGGCATGCCGCAGTACTAGGCCGCACTTGCTTGATACGGGAAGACAGTTGGTTGGTCAAAGAGCCACAGTTGACCGACTTTTCCGATCAAAGAAGCCAGACTACAATGTCAAAGCACTTCATACATATGTACAGGTTGACCGCAATTCTCCGCCAGGTTTTAAACACGCTTTTGTAAGTGTTGCGCGTGGTGTTTCTTTCGACCGAAGCTGACACGAACAAGTTCTCTCAAGGCTGTCCAGATTCTTGCCAGGGACTACGATACGACACTGCGGAATGTACAGGTGTCTATGGAAGAGCTCAATCGATGGTCAATCGCCGCGCTCGAGATCGAGTCCGAAGCAAAATTCGAAGATGTCAATCTTTCAGGCCCGATGTTGCTTGGTGGCCATTTCGTCAAAGTGCTTCTGTTTCGCGCTATACTTAGACCCTTTCAGACAACCTCGCGAGGTGGAGATGCAGCACTAGCTGACCCACGCGAAGTTGAGGCGCACCGTTTGTCCAGAGCTGGAGCCAAGGCTTGCGTTGCAAGTTTCGTGGTATTTACGGCGGATTTACGCAGCGGATGGATCAATGGGTTTTGGCCATTCTGTAAGTTAATCAAATTGCCTGTCAGCAATTTACTGATGTGATATTTAGGGTGCACATTAGCTTGGTCTACTCTTTGCAACCTTGCACTTATGCTTCATGTCTCCGCGGAAACTCTTGAAGAAGCACAGGAATGTCAAGTCTCTCTTGACCGAGCACGGAAAGCCATCAGGCTCCATGCGAAATCACTTGACGTTCTACGATTTTCACTCTTGCGCATCGACAGCATATTCTGGAAAGGATTGGACAACGTGTTGACCACAAGATTGAAGCAGTCAGCTATGGACGAATGAATCGGGTGTCGTGATGATCTGTGCTCGACAATATTGTGTCTGGGTGACATCCTTGTCGGACCTACAATTACTTCCGCCATCTCTCTTCCTCGATGGCAAGCTTACCCCCATGTTCAGCCACCCCCGTCACGGCAAGCTCCAAGGTCGCTGCTTCCTGTCCTGCAATAATGGGCAGGTCTTCGAAAGAGTTTCTGAAGCAGAGATAAAGCCCACAGCCCGCAACGAACCCGACTATCCCAAGAGAGGCATACATCCATACGAGGTATGGATCTTGAGACACGGGTGCAAGCGCGATGCATATCGCCGCCGCGATACCGATGGTGAGCCAAAACAAGGCTGAGACGAGAGAACGCAGACTTCACTAAGGTCAGTGTACTGCACTGTATAATCAGGAATGGAGACGGCACATACCTGGTGGGCGCCTTTGTGTATGCTAATTCCAGGCCTGTGATAATCACGAATGCTTCTGAGAAAGCGACCAGGATGTAAGCTGGAGCCTGGATCCAGACGTGAATGCTCTCCGGGGGCGAGTTGTAGATGTAATGCTGTAGTACGGCTGCGTAGACCATAGCGATTGAAGCCATGATGAAACCAGCAGTCATCTTCAGAACAGGACTGAAGTTGATCTTATGCTTGCGGAGCAACGGGTATACCACGACTAATGCACAAGTTAGTCTATCGCTTCTGTGCTCCATTGCTCCACTCACAACTTACAGTCAAGAAGAGGAATGAAGATGATCAAGGCGATCGGATCAAGATTCTGAAGCAGATCGTTTGGAGTGCCGTGCAGCGCCATGGTCCCGGCTTGCGAGATGAGATTGTTCCAGATCTGGATCCAGCAGACGAAGTAGAGAGGCAAGAATAGGAAGAACTGTCGAAACATCAGTTACTGTAAGCTCCAACTTCATCTTGAGGTCCGACACATACCTTGCAAGCGGTTATACCAGACTGAACGTCCTTTACGGCTTTGTCAGTGAAGCTTGGCGATTCTGCAAAGCGATGACGCTCAAGAGCTCCTCGAGCTTGTAGTGCACTTGGTCTTGCGTTTTCGAACCCACCCTCCTTGACCGCAATGCTCACAATCTTGACAGCGTCAATGACTGCTGAGCCATGGGGAGGTGTCTTGACGAAGCGCTTACTGCCCGAGATGAACACGGCTGCAGCAATCACAATGACTCTACTGACTGTCAGCGGACGGTATAGAGACTTGAAAAGACATCCAAGCAAACGTACACCAAGGGGATGAGATACGCAGCCCAGAAAGAAACATGCGCTTCGACGTTGACGGTGATCAAGGGCGAGAGTGCGCCAACATTCACAGCCCAGTAGAACCTGCACAGGATTAGCGTCGTGCTCTGCCCATCTCAACATATCTTGCAAGATACCAATTGAACATGCGCTCTACAGTCAGCTCAGGATCCACGATGACCCATTCGCCTGACTTCAGCTGCTTGGTATAAGTCGTGTCCGGGCGGTACTGCTCCGCACACATCGGAGTGACGTTGGCCTTGATACTTCCAGTGCCCAACCCGATAACAACCATGGCAGCGATCAGACCTCCAAATCCTGCACCTGACTCGATGCCAGCCGGAGTTGCTGTTGTAACCAAGATAATAAGGCCAACGATGTACACACCACATGCTGCTACTATGGTCTTGAATCTGCCAAGGTACTGATCTGCGATGATAGCTCCGATCACTGTAGAAGCGTAGGCCCAGAACTTGAAGAAGTTACCCAATGCAGTTGCCACAGCCTGACCCTTGCCTAGTGCTCCCGGCAGATCAGAGTTGGAGTCGTGTGGGTTCCTATGCTTGTCAGTCTATGTGGTGCTTCTGGTCACTTGGACTCATATACTTGATGTAATTCTGGATGGGTGCACTTAATCCGAAGTAGGTAAATCTTTCGCCCAGCTCGACAATGAGGATGAGAAGGACAACCCATGGGATGCGATCGGGGACACGACGCAATTTGCTGTGCTCAACATCGGGTGGCTGATCATGCTGATGTGACAAGCCGTGATCCTCCACCTCAAGGGTGGCGGTGCCGTGTGTCATCGTATCTCGATTGGCTTCAGCTTGGTCTTATGAGACGTTAAAATTTGCAAACGATGAGATATGAGGTGGGTTGCGATGATTGCTACGTCGAGCTGCTGATACATATCATTGCTCACACGTCGCCGTTTTGTCCATCTCGCTGCTGAACCTTGAGCGTGTGTTATCGCAGAGGCTCCAATCCCGCAATTCACCCTATCGTTCTTGTGACTGATGCGACTACTCCGATCGTGTCCGATCTGCCAAGACGAATGCCGCCAATCAGAAGTTGACGTGGCTTGGTCGGCGGAAGTGACAGTCACCCTGATCATGACCCCTTGCGAAGTTTTTTGTCTCGACCTAGTCCCTCTTGGTCGCATCGTCTGCGCCAAATAGACTGAGACCTTCATTTGAGGACTCGACTCTCTCACTGGTAAGTACGTCCACCATATACCTGAATGTGTGTGCTTCAATGGCAGTCAAGACACGCCACCAATCGTGAAGCTCTGGCAAAAAACCCACGGAAACTCCAGTTCCCTTTCTAGTATAGTGAGTCCCGAGCAGAACAGGGAGTCGAGCTGCCAAAGCAGGTAGCCAAACACAACGCATCTTGGGGTAGCGATCAGATAAGACAAGAAACTCCTCTGAGATGAAAGTTGGACTGCACATACCTGCGCCAAAGATAACAGCTTTATGTAGGATTACCTTGTCCTTTGGACTTTACACACGCAGCTTGATCAAGTTACGTGTCTTGATTGTAACGGCGATAATGAGAGAGACGAAAGAGAGCTCATGTACCATCTGTTCGTTCGTGATGGTATGGTATGCTGTTTCCGTAAAGACAGCAAGGAGTAGCGAAACATTGAACCAGCGATAAATAGACGCACTTTGGTTGTATGTTATTGCGCGATGACAGACGATGGAAGTGGCCAAAATCATCGATGTATCGTCGTCTGTGGCAATCAGGCATCAGAACGTGTTCGGTATATGCTCCCCTGTCACTGACCTATCTGTGCGTGGTAAGACAAGATCCCATGGGAAAAACTCGAGCAAAGTCCCGCGAGTCCGAGGCCATATAGTTTATGATCTTTGTAAGGAAAGACGTGTCCTTCGGTAGACGATGCAGAGTGCGGACTGAGGGTGTTATAGAACAAACGCAGCTGATTATCTATGTCACCAGGTCATCACCCAAGATATCGGTGCCACGAGTCTGGAGGCATTCTGGATGAGCATATGTTTCCTCCTAGCCGCGGTAGCCTTCCAGCCCGCTCACACTGCGATGTCAGACATATTTGGTCGCAAGCTGGTGTCGTATATCTGCTGTCTGCTCTTTGTCATCGGCATAATCGTCTTCGGTACCGCCAGGTCCCCCAGCCACACTCATCGTTGGCCGTACTCCCTAGGGAATCAGCGGCGGCGGCCTCGAGGCTCTATCTGGAATCGTACTCACTGATCTCACTCCAAGAACGGCAGCTGTACCTAGGTATTATGTCGTTCTTCTGGGCTGGTGCTGCGGTGGCTGGACCGCCTATAGGTGGTGCCTTCGCCGAGTATACCACATGGCGATAACTGGCTTGGATCTTACTCCCCTCCATCGGTGTTGCAATCCTCATGGTCCACCCGTCCCTACAATTTCGACAAGACACGAGCTCAGTCCTGCAGAAACTAGCTCGAGTTGACTGGCTAGGTCTTTTGCTCTCTATTTCAGCAGCAACTATGGTGCTGTTCGCTATGACCGCTGTGGGACAGTTGTTCTCCTGGGTAAGCGCGCGGATCTTAACACCTCTTTGTCTGGAAACCATCTGCTTTATATTGTTCTGTTACGTCGAGTTGAAATCGAGCTCACCAATATTGTCCCCAGGGATTCTTGCCACTTGGACTGTTACAACCGCGATGTTTGGAACTCTGCTACACGGCATAGCTACTTGGTGCATGCTATATCATGCCCCGATCTTCTTCGGAAGTGTCCTACTCCATGAGCCTATCGAAGCTGCGGTGGGCGGACTGCCATTTGGGCTCCCCGTGATCACCTTCGCAATCTTGACTGCTTTCGCGATCTAATTCTGGAGGCGGTACCTTTGGAACACAAGGCTTGGTCGGCTCCTTGCGACCGTGGGCAGTGGGTGCTTGATCACCCTTGCTCCAGGCACCGCTGTGGTCTCCATCATAGCTTTGTTCATTCCAGCTGACATTGGCTTAGGCATGTTGTATCTATCCCTGGCGATGCCGGTTCAAGCCGGAGTCCGCGTCGATCGAGCGGGAACAGCCACTGGCATGCTCGTTTTCTTTCGCAATCTTGGCTCAACCATTGGAGTCGGGGTCGGCTCATCCATACTCACGACTCATTTTCGACTCAAGTTCGCACAAGCAAACCTGGAGTATCCTCGTTCGGTATGGAAAGCTCACAGGATGAGGTAGAACGAATACCTGGTTTGCCGACGCTCGCCATTCCTTCTGACATGATGCAAACTTTGCTGAAAGTGTACTCTGATTCCTTCAAGGCCGTCTGTATCTCCATGACTGTCGTCACTAGTGTTGGCCTCCTTACTACGCTACTTGTTGAGGAACTGAGCTTTGAGACGGGAGAGAGGGACGGCAAGCTTTGCACTTGAGGATGGATGAACTATGATAAGATAGGAAGAATGTGCACTTCTATGAGAGGTGTCTCAATTTTTCGAAAGCTGGGTTGTTAGAGGAACAACTCTCGAACTCGATATAGTATCTGAACCTGACTACCCATGCCTACACTGTCAACCAGTATTTATCATTCTGACCACCGACCCTTCCCTCTGAAAAACGGTGAAGTATGCGCGAGGGACTCTCCACACTGTTCATAGTAAAAACCATCTAAAGCTCTCCTTGTCGGGCCTGCAACTACGGAGGACGAACTTGATTATAGAGAAGTGTCTATATTTCGGTATGTTGAGCTTGATTTGCGTCTGCTTGTCTATCCCCGCGCTCACCCATTTGTGATCCCGGGACCCGAGAGCTGGGGTGAAGGTATTAATAAGGGGCGTGGGGGGGCAGGAAGCTGCTTCTAGACGTCGAATCCCGATTGTGAAAAAAAGGGTTCCTCCTACATTCGAACGATAACTACACTCGAACATAAGGGTCCTATCTTCGCTCCTCGTAGTCGATTAGCGTCGTAACCACAAATCTTAGCAACCTTCTAATGTCATTTAGGTTCTAATCCGACCTCGTAACGATGCTAGTATACCTCTATAAAGCTTTCTAGCATACTCGATCGAGTTTGCCTACTTCTTAGCCTACACTAGTAATGTTTTACCTCCTAACCTATTCTCTAATAATTTGTTAGATAATATCGCCTAGTTTAGTGGCTCGAAACCTTACGTTCGCGTTAGTAGTAGCACTTAGGATGTCGCTCGATTTATAGAGACATAAAAGAAAGGCGTAATTCTAACCTATGTTAGTAGTCGGCTAGACTAACTAGTAAGCTTAACCTTTAAACTAGCTTTCTTTAAGTCCTATTAGACGTGGCCTAGTATATCGTTTACCTATAGTTTTAATTTCGACTATACTAGCACTACTAATTGTTAGGCGCTTATATCTTCGGTCCTACATCTTTATAATTCGTTATTAAATATATATAATTATCTTTCTAGCTTAAAGATAGGTAATAAAGTAGATCTATATGCTACTAACACCTTATACGTACCGCTTAGTATTAGACCTCTAACGCCTTTAAACGTCTAGAAAGAGCTAGAGTATGTTTCTTAATAGCTTAACTACACATAAAATATTAATACTACGATCTAAAATTACTACCCTACTATCTTTATAAGTTCCTAGATATAGGTTACTCCTTTATTCGTAGATGCTATTAATATTAGTGCACTAGACCCGGTCTTAGCTTAGAAAGCTAGTCTAGATATAGATAAAAACCTTAGTGTCTTTAAAGCATACTAGTAAGTTTTTCTAATTACACTAGTCTCGAGAATATATACTAATAGAGCACGATCTAGTTATTAGACTAACGTAAACAATGCTAGTATTACCCTTTAAGGTACCTTATTAAAACATATAGTAACGATTAGCTCTATTAACTTCCTACTTAACGTTCTAACGCACCTCTACGAGTAGCATTCGTATCCTAAAGATCTGCCGTTTATCGTAAGTAAAGGAAACTCGCTATCTAGTTAAGGAGTCTCTAGTCTTTCTAACACGTTTAGTGCTACACTCTAGGGAGTAGATGCTAACCTAATAAGGGTAGTAAATAATATATTACGTTTTTATATGCATTAAGGTTTAAACTACATATTAGTTATAGCAACTAATTAGCACTAACATTACTACGATTAGTACGAAAGCGCCCTATTATAGGAACATTATAGTTACTACTTTTCTTAGGGACCTAATAAACCCGGCGGAACGCCCTTAAATCATTAATTTACCCTTAAATAGCGATTTTAAGGCGGCGTATATTAGCTATATCTATAGCGAACTCTCTAAGATCTAGTAGACCCTATTCTACTCTTACGTATTATCGCTCGTGCATTAAGGAAAGAGCTTTATAGCGTATGTCTCTTTCTTAATCATCGTAACGGTCTCGGAAAGATTAGTCTCTATAGTCTCGGCTTTCTAGGAATATAGGCAGTCCGTATTCGAGACTCCTAAAATTTAGCTCCTAGCGACGGTACGATAAAGGATCGTCACGCGGGAGTCCCTAAGGAGTAATAACGGCTAGTTAGCGTAATGACACTTATGTTAGCTATGGTAGACAGCGTTAATGGAATGATAGGGTGTTGTCTTTTTAGATGGTCGGGCGCCAAGTCCGCGCGGACCGAGGACGCCGAAACCAGCTGTTAATATTTCAGCGTGAAGTCTCTTATCGGCGTGTTTGAAATCGCGTACTCGGGATAGATAGGCAGCAGGTCATTCACTCGCGCTGAACGAAGTTTCTGCCATTGCACTCTGCTTCCCTGCCCGGCCTGAACTGGACTTTTTACAACTGTCGACAACGATGCGTTTGGAATCGCCTGCGCCGCCCGGCACGCCAACGCGATATAACCTTCTCCGACCTCTACTGCTCCTCTTGTATGCCACAGCGTTTGCCATCCGGACCGTCGTTGAGTGTGTTCGAACGTCCCATCTAGACAAACTCTCGAGTGTTGCAGCATTCAAGAAAGTGTGGTTTGCAAGATTCTGGGCTTGGCTCGGGCCTAGAAACCGCGAAGGGGCTGCAGAACATGTTGTGCCCCTGCTGAAAAGGGCACGCGGCATTTGTCTAGACGTCGGACCAGGAACAGGTGAATGGCTTGACCTCTACGCACTCGCCCAAAATCCGCACGTAAGCAAGATATACGGCATCGAGCCAAATCACGAGCTACATGCGGCACTGGAAGCGAGCGTGCGAAAAGCGGGACTGTCAGATATCTACGAAATTATCGGTTGCGGTGTGGAAGAGCTCTCGAACCGGACAGAACTGGCCGACGCGAGTGTAGACACTATTATTACAGTACAGTGCCTTTGCTCGGTGTCCATGCCTCGAAAGACAATCTCGGAACTTTACCTGCTCCTGAGACCTGAAGGCCAGTGGCTTGTGTATGAGCACGTGAAAACCAGATATAACGGATATCTTGTCGACTACTGGCAGCGTGAGTATATCTCCACTGAGAAGGAAATCCGTTTGCTGAGAACATCGCAGGAATTCTCGACTTTGTGTGGCCGCACTTCCTCAACGGCTGTGAATTATGTCGGCCGACAGACATGTGGCTATTGAACGCAGGCCCCTGGAAAGCAATAGATCTGGCACCGCTCACGGGGGAAGGGCCGTACAACGCGATTCCTTCGGTCCTGGGATCGTTGACCAAATGAGGCAGAGAGTGAAAAAGAGACACGCGCGTTTGAAGCATACTCAAGATCACCTACAACTATACAAACATGTACGTATTCTTATTGTAGTGTTGGTATTAGCTAAGGTCGTGCGATCACACGTTTTGAAGCAAGCCAAGAAGTTCGAATGTCGGACTACAGCGAAGACATAGCCTGCAGCCTCAGCTGAGCCCCTGCTCGTATACTCTTGACGATGTTCTCCGCCGATTCCAACTCTTTGACCATGCCCACACCTGTGCCCGCCCATATCGTCGACAGGTCTTTTGGACTGACATGCTGACTTTCTGCTTTGCGATAAGACTCAAAGAATGCCCGACGCACTTCGTCAACGCTCATACCTCCATCCAAATTGTGCCACATAGCGTTCTTCAAACACCGACCGTCAAAGACTTTGGGCCACGAGTTTTGACCCCAAACTTCATCCCATATGCGCGACCGTGCGGTAGCGTCCCCTCCGTCAACAGCCGAGAAAATCTCGTCTCGCATGTCTGAATCCAGTATAGCCTCTTCGGCGCCTAGGAAGCGCGTGCCCATAACAACTCCTTCGGCGCCAAGAGCAAGCGCCGCTGCTACACCACGCCCATCAGAGATACCACCGGCAGCAACTAGCATAATGTCGTGGTTCTGCAGCTGCTGGCTCAATCGATCGGCAACTTCTGGAATCAAGCTGACTATGCTTGCGGCTCCGGCATTTCCATGCCCACCAGCGTCGCCTCCTTGGATCACCAATGCATCCGGACCGCAGAGTTCCGCAGCTGCTAGCGACGAGGCAACGCTTCCTGTTTGAATCCAGACTTTCGTTTTCGGAGATGCTTTGCGGATCGCTTTCGTCCACGCATGTGACTGCTGTGATGTGCCAAAAGAGAGCCATACCATGGCGGGTCTGTATTCAGCAAGAAGAGAGGACCACGACACATGTGGCGCAGACCGCACGATGATCCCCATGCCGATGGGTAGGACGGCAAGATCTCGTCCAAAGTCGCCGAGTCGCAGCTTGACGTCAATGAGCTCCTGCTCCATAGCGAAGTGACTGCCGTTGAACCCGATTTGACCTATACCACCAGCTCGTGTCACTGCAGCGGCCAGGTTGCTGCCCGCCACGCCTCCCATTGGAGCGTTGGAGATCAGTGGGAGTTGTAGCCACGGAAACATCATCTGGAGATTGTGCATTGTGAATTGTGGGTACGACTCTGTTTCCAGATGGGTAAGTGGATGCCTGGAAGATGGTAAGATTGAAGTGAGTGGTACACGAACACACATAAATATATATATACAAGCATTTCCTACGAAACTCTAAACCCTGGAGACTGATTGGTAATATCATGAGCGTTCGTTGATGAACCCGTCTGCACGACCTGTCCTATCTTCGCTCCAGGACCGCAACCAGCGAGAACTCGATATTGCGTCGTGGTTGACAGATGAACCGATTACGTGGAGTCTCGTAGCGCGAGACGGTCAAAGAGGTACACCGACACGCCGATACGCCGACCAGCGCTGCCGCAGCTGCATGATCTCGGCATAGCGGCTGCCAGCCCGCAACGTGTTTGTAGTCTTGGCTCCGCTTCGACAACTCCGACAGGGGCGACATAGAGATCACAACGATTGGTAGCCTAGGAGCCCTGCAGACTCATGAAGCAAGTTTGCGATCACGATCAGCGGGCGGTTGCGTGCACTTCACATTAGCTGCCGTTTCTATTGACCTTAGGGTTTCCAGCCCTACGACAAGGTCAGGAGGTAGTATGGCTTCGGATGAAGTATCGGGGCAGGAATGTTTGGTGAGATGCTGGCTGAAGTCACTTCCACTAGATGTCAGGGCTGGAGACACCTTGGCCCTCATCGTCGTTACGATACTGTCAGATTCATCATAGCGTCTGGATTCTGTCTTCTTTCATTGGGTGCAGCTTGTGGGGTCACCACAAACAGCCCTAATGGAAGGAACAAACAAAAAAAATCTGTATCCAGGGAGCGTTCTATAACTCTACTCGAGACATAGCAGCCTTGGAAGGAACGAAAACATCGTTATCGATCTGTCGGCCCAGCCCAGCGTACTTTCACTTTGAAATGTACGACTTTTTCTTACCATCACCACGGTTGGCAGTTGTATACACACCGATAAGAGTGCCTTTACTAAGATGTCAGCAAAGCGAACGAGAGTGGTAGGACAACAACATGGTAACCTCACCCGTAAACCCGCCCTAGCCGTCACTGAGAACGCTGCCTTAGCCGAATGCCAGCACTCGCTTGGCTGCGATGTTGTCTGTCGGGGCCGCCGAGAAAGTGTAACGATTCTCGTTCTGGGCTTGGACGTAAAGTCGAATTGGACAATACGTCCATTCTTCGGGAACAGGTATTATCGTTGGTGCTACTTTGGAGTCTTCCAAGCTTCCAGTGCCGGAGGTAATGAGTCGGAAGTGCAAAGTCGCTTCCTGAGTGGAATTGGAAATTGGGTTGACCTGCAGGTTGACCAGTCCGAAGGCGTGATTCTAAACCTAGTTCAGATTTGTGGTAACACCAACTTCCTCGCTGGCGGCTTCCGGCGAGAACTCGACGTCCAGGCTAAACTGGAACAGTGTATCAGTCTGCTTGCGTGCCAGCGGAGTGCGGTTATCAAGATTAGATCCCGTAATGAGGTCTTTATGTCCATCGGTGATCGAATAGAGCGATAGTGTGAGTTAGAGCTTGTTGGGATGGCCCTTCGGGGAAACTATATATGAATCCGTGTACGGCCAACGCCAATAGACCATGTTACGTGGCAGCTTCGATTCGGGAGCGAAGTCGAGGCTGTCGGCGGGGTCGATATACTCCGGGCTAAATCTGATCGGAGCTTTCCAAGCTGCATCATCAAACGAATCAGTAGCTTCAAGACTAATCATGAGCGCTGTAAGTAGAGTAATGGGTATGTTACGTCACCGAAGCAGACGTAGTGACTTCGAAGAATAAAACCCAGTTACACAGCTAGAACCTCCCGAGGCAGATCGGTCTATTGCTGTCCTGGAAGAGCCTCAGCTTGCTGCTCTAGGTAACGCCAAAAGTCGTGCTCGTAACCCCAACCATCATCCTGAATCATCTCATGCCCTGTAAAAGCGCTGTCAAAGTCGAAGTCATCCATGGCTGTTTCGACACCGTTTGTGTTCTGTCCCTGAATATTCTGCACGCTCGAAGAAAGCTTCTTCGAATACTGCTGCAACAATACAGACACAGTCGAAGCAGCATGATTCAAGAGAGCATAGTTGGGTGCACCTGCAGTTACAAAGCCTTGCCCTTGTATCTCTGTAACGACCACTGTTAAGTTCTGAATAGTGGTGTAAGACATTACTTGCACAGAAGACGATGAACAAGTTTGCAGCATGGAAAGCGAGATGACGCCAGCAGCTGGAAGTCCATAGTGTGCGATCTACTTTGTGTCAGACATATTCGCGCTTCTAGCATGGTGGAGCGGGCTCTTACCTTCCACACAAGGCCGGTGCTCGACAAGACGAGACGATCTCGGAAGACTATTGACCATACGATAAGGGATAACATTTCTTCAGCAACCGCGAAGACCTTGGGACTTTTATGTCCCACGTCGGAAGCGCCGCCGTGAAGCAAGAAGAGGACTTGGAGATACGTAAGACGAGCGTTCAGCATCATTTCTCGCGCCAAAGGCTCAACACTTTTCTTCTGGAGCGTTTCCAGATTTCCTTGAAGGCGCATACCCGGAGGCAGGCTCAGCCAAAGGCTTGAAACCCGCTCCTCAAGAGCCCTGACCAGGTACGTTAGCTATATTTCTGCTGTATGATCAACATGGTCACTTACGCCAGCTCTGTCTGTGATCTAATGTTTTTGCGATGATATGCAATAACCTCCTCTTTCAGAGATGCGCAGAAGGCTGACCAGCGGAGCTCCGTACAGCGCGTCCAACCCTCCCCCCAAGTAGACGCATCTCCGCCGGAAATGGGTACATCTTCTGGAGGCCCGGTTGCTGGATCAAGTAGCTCGAAAGCATAACGCGGAATCTGGAAGTAGCAGAATTGTTGGGTCAATCGTGGTGGACGTCCGAGGTATACAGCGATATTTTTGTCAGCGGTGTATATCCAGGCGAAGACTGTTCGTCGGAACTCCGCTGCAAAGAGTGAAGTCCGGATGCTGGAAATGATCTTCTCGTGATGACCAAGAAAAAGAAGCGAGCCAATCACGTCGCCCAGCCGTCGCCAGGAATTATAACCTTGCTATGGGATCAGTCATGCGTCGCACGCAGCCCTTGGAGCGCGTTGGACTCACCCTGGTTTCCGTCAGCCATAGTGTAGAGTATCCAGACCTCATACTGAACCACTAAAGTAAGATCATTGATGCAGTCTAAGCCCAGACCGACCTCGAGGCAGCGATCGGCAAGATCGCACAGTTTTTTCTGGAACGATCGGCCTTGCTCTTCCGTCTTGTAAAGGGAGGAAAAGGATACGATATCAAGAGCTGCTCTGGCGACAGCCGTAAGTGACAGCGCAAGCAGTTCCCAGCTGAGACCCCTGGTATCAAGCCTTTCGCTGAAATCTGAGAAACATGTGCTTTCCGCCGTGCTCAGGAACTTTGCACTGTTCGCCGAAAGCTGCTTTGCAAGCAACATTGTGGACCGCGCTACACGCCCACCCGAGAGGAAAGATTGCTGGACTGTCAGCAAACACTGCTTGACAAGAGGGCCACCGAGCGCAAGATTGGCACCACCATCGACCCAGCGTGAGACCAGCGCGGACGCAGCATGAAAGTCGAGCACTGAAGCGATCTCATCGAGAATTTTGACTCGCGCTCTAAGGTCGGCGCAGTGGAGGTCGTCGTGCGTTACGCCATCATGTGGGGCAGCAACATTTGCTGGGTCAGAAGCCAAGCCTAGTACAAGATTCTCGGTCTGTTCGTCCGCTGCACTGACGATGTGGTTGAATATCGTGATATGGCTAGAGGAGCCTAGATAGCCAGAGCTGGGATAGCTGTGTTGTACTGTTGAGGGTGGTGTCACGCGGGAATTTTCTGCGGCGGCCGTGCCTTCATTAATCCTGGGTTCTGTATGGATGGCGGCGGCATATCCATATCGCCCGACCGTGTCATTTTGTGATTGCAGCTCTGGAGCGAGATTGGAAGCCTCCTGGCCGGTCCGCGACTGCTTTTTGAAAGGTCTTTGTCGATACACGCAGTCTTGGGCGCCACCGCGGCGACGGCAGCGGTCGCAGGTGGGCTGAGCGTGGTCGCAAGCTTGCTTCATGATCCTACAGGGCTCACAGGCCGCCAATCGCTGCTTCCTGTACATGTTGCTGGCTGGTCTCTAGTATTAGTGTGTCGCTTGTTGCGAAAACCACACCGAGCTCGGCGGCGTCGGACTTGCGATGCGTCGCGGTATCACAGCACGACCGTGGTGTGTTGTATGCGGTTTGTCGGACAGCGAAGCGGAAGGTCGGATGGTCAGGGGTTTCATGTCTCGGGACATCGGCGCGGCGAGAAGGCTGCTCCAAGTACATACGGCATGACGACATGACGGTGCGTCGGTATGACGGTGAGTCGGTATGGCCAAGAGACCGTATCGATGCGTCGGCGCGTTGGTGCGTCGGCGTGTCGGCGTATCAATACGTTTGGCATCCATCTCGGGTTGCGTGTCGACGACCCTCGCAATAATGCCCTTCGGCATTATCGTCGCTGGAGCAGTCTCTGCCAGCCGAGCTGTGAGTCCTTGGATCGGAGCTCAACTTTGTTCCGCGCGGTCAAGCTTGCCTGCCCCACTACCATAGCTCTACTGGGCTGCAAGACCGCACGCCAAATGTATACATATATATATATGGGTCCACAAACCAGTCGAGCTTTCATCTTTACATCCACATCGTTCCATCGCTCACTTACGCCTTCCTATCGCTCCCAAACACTTTACAAATTGACTCTGCTAGAAGTTGCTAGTTACGATGGCCCAATCCCAGACCCAAAAGCAGTGGACTGTCACTGGCACCAAGGGCTTCGAAAGCCTTACGTACGACACCGACGCCAAAGTCCCCTCCTTAGGAGACGACGATGTACTGGTCAAGTGTACGTTCCACCTGAGGTCAC
Source organism: Aureobasidium sp. EXF-8845 (assembly GCA_024195465.1). Lineage (NCBI taxonomy): Eukaryota > Fungi > Ascomycota > Dothideomycetes > Dothideales > Saccotheciaceae > Aureobasidium > Aureobasidium sp. EXF-8845. The sequence continues at coordinate 21,390 of SWBH01000014.1, read as the reverse complement.
GACCTCTCGACATTGTCGCTGACGTGCCTTTTTCGCTGACGTTCTTACGACTAGTCCACGCCGCCTCGCTCAATTACCGCGATCTGGTCATTCCCAAGGGCCAGTACCCGTTCGGCTTCCGCCAGGGAGTCGTCCCCGGATCAGATGGCGCCGGTATCGTCGAGGTTGTCGGTAAAGGCGTCACACGTTTCAAGAAGGGCGACAAGGTCGTCACTCTGTTCAATCAGACACACATCGCCGGCAGTATGAAAGCAGATACTCACGCCTCCGGGCTGGGCGCCCAGGTGGACGGATGTCTGAGACAGTACGGCAAGTTCGACCAGCAAGGCCTCGTGCTCATGCCCTCCAACCTGAACTTCCTCGAAGCTTCAACCCTATCCTGCGCCGGTCTGACCGCATGGAACGCCCTGTACGGCCTCGAAGGTCGTTCGCTTAAGCCGGGCGATTGGGTCCTGACCCAAGGGACTGGCGGTGTTGCTTTGTTCGCGGCCCAGTTCGCTAAGGCAGCTGGCGCTCGCGTCATTGCCACCACCTCTTCCGCGGATAAGGAGGCAAAGCTCAAGGATCTCGGAGTCGATCATGTCATCAACTATAAGCAGACCCCCAACTGGGGCAGTAAAGTAAAGGAGATTACTGCCGGAGAGGGCGTACAGCACGTCGTCGAGGTGGGAGGACCTGCAACAATCAAACAATCCCTGGACGCGATTGCCATTGATGGTGTCATCAGCATTATTGGCTTCCTAGGCCAGTCCGACAGTGAGCCCTCATACCTCGAGTGTCTGCTCAAACTCGCCACCGTGCGCGGTCTGTTTGTCGGATCTCGCACCATGTACGAGCAGATGAACCGCGCCATCGAGGCGAACAACATCAAGCCTATCATCGATCCCAAGGTCTTCTCTCTCGATGAGGTCAAAGATGCATACCAGGTAAGCGTGAATAAGCGTGTATCGTTTTGCCCCATGTCCACAAACAGTAGGCTAATCAGAGTACAGTACATGCATGATCAAAAGCACGTCGGCAAGCTGTGCATTCAAATCGTGTAATCGAGAGCAAAGGCGGCGTTACAAGATTGGAGGTATGAGCGACCATACGAGCAATTGGGTGTCTGCAATGTACACTTGAGGGCCGCTCTCGTCAGACTTGACTAGTTGCTCTCCCTGTTAGACTTGAAGGCATTCTGATAATTATTCGTTTTGTGTATCTACCACACGCTATAGAACTGTCTCCGAGTCTATTTATTTGAGCTCGTCCTGTCTGCCCTCTTTGCCGCAGGTTCCTTCTGATATGACTACCAAGATCAGCACAGACGAGAATCAGTAATGGAAATTGGCTGTAATCTCTTACATGCCAGACAATCTACGTCTTGATGGGATCGTTGTCCGAACGAGGTTCCGTGCCCAGTTGAATTATGTGCCCAATGGATCTAAGATGTGCATACTTAAGTCAGAAGATAAGTCGAGACTAGCCACGCACGTAACACGTTGCGCGACGTAACTATTATGATCACTGTACGTGAGTGAGCTATATTCTCGACTAAGTTATGCCTATAGCTACTCGCAAAGCTATTGTTTAGTGAACCATAGAATGACTAACTGTTTTCATGACACTTTTATGCTAGGTATATCAGTGACTAGACTTGGAAGGTTATCATATATGAGAGTGGATCGTAGTAAGCAGTCGCCCGAGTCATTTGGACTGCTAATGAGCTGAAGAGTATATAGAAAAGTAGTTGCTAAGAGGCAGTGAAAAGAGGTGTGACTTGGACAAAACTCAGGGCTGACAATAGCTCTGAGCTCAGGATGCCAGGTCGTCAATCGAGGCGTTTTGAAGTCCTAGTCGTGCCCAGATTTGGTCGCGTACCTGAGCTTCTACAATAAACCAACATCATTTGGTCTGTACACCTTGGTTTCTGGACTCTTTCCTTTAGCAACATGTTTCTGCCTTGTCATCAACGGCAGGAGATCTCCGGCAGTAGCAGGAAGAAGAAACGGAAACATCTGCTAGGGCCCTGGTCAACTTCAGAGGAAGAGCGATGATATTTGCTTCTGCATGACGTCCGAGGCGAGTCAAGCATTCATGGTACCCTTGAAGAGCCCAGATATTGTTGGGATGTTGGCGTCCACGGGGTACACAGCTGTCGAGGCCCAGATCGGCGGCGTACGCCGCCGCAGCGTCCTCCACGCGACCTTGTTCGAGTAAAAGGGCGCCATACGCGTGCCTAGTGGGCTGCATCCAGCCCCACGGCTCGCTGTATATCAATTTGTCATCGAGACGAATAGTTTCTTCTAGTTGCCGGAATGCTTCGTCGTAGTTCTGGCGACGGTACTCAATCTCGCCCGCAAGCATGGCTTCCCCAATCTTGAGAGCGTCAACGCACTTATTCGGGTAGTCGTACCTGGTGCTAGGCACGAGCTCATATGCCTCTTTGAATTGGGTCTGAGACTTGAGAGCCTCATCGATATTGCCCAGTGCGGCGTGAGCGACGCCCTGAGCATAATGTATGGTCGTAGTTGTAACACAGTAAAGCCGCCTGTCTTTAGGCAGCTTGAGACGTAAGATTTCCTCCCACATTCCGAAACGGACGAGAATATGGGGACGCACGGCCAGAAATGCTTCGAGCCAGTCAGCCATCGGAGGAGATTCGATGCGAAGCAGTTCTTCGTCGAGACTTTCCTCGAGCTCAGCGACATTCTGTAGCGCGACCCTGGACCTCCCAGAGAGCATCGCAGCGTAGATGAGTGAGTGATAGTCGTGGACGCGGTAGAAAGTATACAAATCTCTTCCTCCAATCTTGTTCAGATACTTGCTATCGGCAACGACAGCCGATCGATTCGCGGTAATAGCAGCATCGTAGTTACCGACAAGAATGTCGAGGTGCGATGGCATGTGGTTCAAGTGTCCGCTGTCAGGGACCAGATTTCTGAGGCAATCCGCAGCTTTCAAACCGCGCTCGGGCTCCTGGCTCATCTCGATGTAGTGAATATACAGATGCAGCACACCAGGGTGTCTCCACGCGGCCTCTTTCTCCAGGGCCTTGTCGAAATATCTGCCCACCTTGTGCGCGCGAGATTGAGGGGTGGGTTGGCCAGTAGAAGGATCCCACAAAGTCCATGGTGTAAGGTTCATCAGAGCTTCTGCAGAAAGGGCGGCAACATCCAAGTCTTCACCGAAACGCTCATAAACCTGCTCCATTGCGTTGGCATACCGTACATCTCTTTTCGACAGATCTTCGTCAGCCGATGCCGCAGCGTAACGCTGTTGTAGAGACTCGATGAGTGCCCTCTCTAGAGAGCTGCAGCTTTGTCGTAGGTCGAAAGCCTTCTGCGCAGCGTCGGAGGATCGCTGAAGAGATTGACGAAGGTCCTCTGGGTCAAAGAGCTTCCACGCCTTGTTGTAGTACGCGCCCGAGCTGTGAGCGACGCCCCAGTATGCCATGGCACAGGCGGGATCTGCCGAAATGGCCCTATTGAAACAGGTGACTGCTTCAACGCGGTTGAAGCCATACATCCAAATGAGACCACGGTTAAACCATAGTTCGGCCTCTTGGTTCGCGGCAGTTACGCATCGTGAATATGCGCCCAGGTCAAAGTAGCCGTCGGAGGGCGCAGTCAATGAGTTGGATGGCATGGTGGTAGATGGTAAGTGAATAAGGCTATTCGAATTGAAGACAAGGATCTGGCAGATGGAGAAGATCCCTGCGATTTCAGGACTGAATCATGTGCATTCAGTGATTCGTCTGAGCAGACAGTAGCTATATATCAATCGAGGCAAAACCAGCTAGCTGTTTACATTCGTGGAGTTGGAGGTAATAGTTATCCGAGAATCTGGTACATACGCCGACGTTGATTACGCCGGCGGAGAATCGAAAGTAACGCCAAGCTTAGACTTCGCCGACTAGATCTATAACCGATTAGTTACTGGCAAGTGGAGCTTGACGCATAACGTGAAGTATATCTTACTAATGTCGATCAGCGCTTGAACTCAAAGTTCGAGGTCATCTCTCACAGCATACACGCGGCCAAGAGAGCGAGCCGTTACCTTAGAGGCAACGGTATGTAAGCACTGTTTCGAGTTAGTTAAACCGATTCAGAGGGCCGGTGTCGCGCAGCTCGCGTACGAGCTCTCGTTTACTCCATTCCTCGCATAGTCATCGGATAAGAGCCGAGGCCGTCTCCCGTAGCATCTATGTATGTATCCGCCTTATTCTTAGTACGCTCTCTAAAACATTGTTTCGTGCATGAGAAAAATCATCCAGCCACGACCGAGCCACTCGATTTGTGCTTTCCTGTAGTTATTTTCGAAATGTTCCAGATTTCGGACCGCAGGTCTGCTCGAAGAATCACAGGCGTTCAAACCCCCCGGCACCGGTGTGTGTACAACATCTATCGTTCGATGTAGTAGTCATATGACGCCTTGGTCACCGTTTACAGATCCAGAGTTTCTGGAACTGGGTAACAAGACTTTCCAGACCTAGGGTCGCGCGCGACGGGCCTGTTCCGCAATCTCGATTCACGAAGAAAATCCCTCGCCAAGGTTTTCCAGCTTCGTGATGATGGACTAGGTACAGCCTCGGGATTGTTTGTTTTACTAACCTCTCGCGACTTGTGTCACCAGTGCACGTCAAAAACTGACTTCTCATCACAGACATTCTCAAAACCGTGCCCGCTATCCTCCTTATTTACCTGAAGCCTCGAGAAAAGGTTTTGAAGGTGCTCATGGGACAAGTGCAAAAAGACACTCGACCACTTGATGGGATGGATTTCACATCATGTAGTAGCACGTGTCGTGGATCGCGCTCAGATGCCAAAAATTCGTCAGCTCAGTCACTATCTTTTTCACATACCATGGAAAGCCGGGACCGGAAGCGTAGACTTCTGGTGATATACATTCATGGATTCATTGGAAATGATGGCTCTTTTCAGTCTTTCCCTTCTCATGTTCACAGCTGTTTGAAAGGGAAACTCGCGGCTACACACGAAGTCTACACCAAGATATATCCGCGTTACAAAACGTACAACGCTTACAAGAAAAGGGCATCGAATCATTGATTCTCACTGAATTGAGCACATCCGGATGTGTCTTAAGAACCGCGGTTCCTGCAACCGACGAAGAATACGTCGTGACTATCATCTCTGATACCTGTGCCGATCCAGACCAAGGCATCCACGACATGTTGACCCAGAAGTTTGATGCTCTCCCGAGCATACGTGACAACTGCGGCTGAGTTCCAAGAAGACTACGTTCCACTAATTGGCCGTTAGCTCAACTTAGATCATGGTCTCGATAATCATTGCAGATTAAGTGATCACTATGGAGATCCATCAAGCGAGATGCAAACTCAAATGCGAATGAATGTTCAATGGTATCCCCGTTCTTACACAAAGTGCCAAGGTGTGCTAAAGCCCGTATGGATCCTAGTGCAGGGGAGCGTTTAGGATTATAGAAGGAGGGTACTACTATTAGTAGAGAAGATTTGGGGATAGGCGTTACCTTGTCTAATGGAAATCTACATGTTTATTCCTGTTCATATTCATGTCAGCTGGATGAATTTTTCGCCGTACTACTTTGCTGTCTCTACTGTACGTCAGCAATGACTATGTAGAGACTTTCTGGCAAATTAATCTTCGAGCACATGTGACTGACATTATTATCCGTCCTTGATAGTCGCTTTTGGGAAGTCTCATTGACTCTGGTGCCATTACGACTCCTCCTTGTCTGACCGTCACGCTCTAGCCTGCTCCAGTGTTAGAGATCATCTCCTCCGACCAGTCACGGTCAGCAAGCTCTTACATCCTTATGTCCAAACAATGACGCAAATGATCGCTGGTCTTTTCGCCATCTGCTCGGTGACCCTTGTTCTGAGCAGACAAATGATGCGCGGCATCAACCTGTCGTTCAATAGCCGTTGATTGCAACGTGAGCGTTGACGCGCGATTGGGAAGCCGCGCTCAACACGGCTTATAAAAAAAAACGTTGGACATCTTGCAACTTCAGTTCCCTGTCAGGAACTGAAAATCAACTCGTTCCTTTCCTCCTTGTGAGAGATGCTATGATGTGATTCTTCTTTGGGATAATGGAGCGTGACGGATGCCCGAATAGACTTGACTCATACAAGAGGTGGTGAGCGTAATTTTGCCATCTTCTTCTTCCAACGGCTCTCTGCCGTTCTAAAACATTACCGTTCGCCATCCCCTATCAACAAGGTCTAGACTATCCGAAAACCCCAGACCCCAAACATTTCGTATAGAGAAAGTACAATGTACAATGAGATCTACACTCAGAGACTTATAACGGTATTATTGCAAACCCTACGCCAATAAAATCCACTATCAGGATGTATAACTTTGGCCCAGATCTTCTATATGGCAATACTTATAAGGGCTACACTTCTCTACTTTTCTTGTTGGCAAACACACTTGAATCCACTATCAGCAGCCAGAACTTGATTCTACAAGACTTCCTTACTCCAATATTCTTCTATTCTCTCTGGATCTGGTATCCGGCAGCTCATATAATAAAACCTCTGACTTTATCATCGCTCTCACGACTCTAAGCCTCACGGTCGGCCGATATGCGTACTAGCACTCTCGTCTTCGGTCTCACGCTGGTCGTCGGTAGCCTCACTAGTCCACTCAAGCTCGACCTCGGAGATGGCGTTGACTACGAGGTTGGCTATCCCGTCATAGCTGGTCAGGTCGATAATTCGGATGATCTCGACATAGTCAAGAGGGCTACGACTTCTACAAAGACGTCTTCAACTCAAAAGGTTTCTTCAGTCAAGACAACAGTCAAGACCACGGTGAAGACAACCTCAACTGCGAAGGCATCACCTATCGCAACGAAACCAGCCACTACTTCTTCCAAGAAGATCAGCAGTACTTCGAAGACCTCGAGTACCGCGAAGTCATCATCGGCAGCTGCGGCAAAGGCCACCACATATCAGCAGCGAGTGCTCGTTTCACACAACGTCCACCGTGCCAATCACTCTGCAAGCAACCTTGTCTGGGACAACGCCCTTGCCTCGACTGCTGCTAAGATCGCCTCGACTTGTGTTTATGCTCACAACACAACCACCGACGGTGGTGGCTACGGTCAAAACATCGCTGCTGGTCTCACTGCGGATAACATCACAGCCATCATCACAGAACTCTTCTACAACGGCGAAGTTTCATACTTCAACGGTCTCTACGGGCAAGCCCAACCTGATATGACCAACTTCCACAATTGGGGTCACTTTTCTCAGATTGTTTGGAAGGGCACTTCCAAGGTCGGCTGCGCTACTCAGTACTGTCCCAAGGGTCTTGCCAATGTCGGACCTTACACTCCACCGCACTTTACCGTGTGCAATTATGGTCCTCCAGGCAAGTCTTTTAACTTTCACCCATGCTTGACACCATGCTAACTTCCAGTCACAGGCAACTACCTCGGTGAATTTGACGTTAATGTCGGCAAGTCTCTCAACCGTCCTACAGTCCATTGGGATTATGGTTTGTAGAGGCGATTTCATTTGGGCCAGAGAAGCTTGACTCCGTTTCATAGAAGGAAAGGACTCTCTATCCCCATAGACTAAATACATCCACAGGGTCATCCCGTCAAATCTTCATGTATGGTTTTTGTATACCCCATTCGCTGAATCTGCTAGCGATCCGGTCGTTGCCTTCCCGAAGGCAACCACAAACAGGTCTCGAAGAAGAAGCCGAGAGTCAGGACTGGAGTACCGTGAAAGAGTGCTTCATTAGCAGAAGAGCTGTCTCCATGGGTCAGAAACAATGCTGTATGCTTATGATCCAAAATTGGCATAGACAGAATTTGTTTCCTCAAATCTTTCAATCTTTGCTAGTATACAGTCATATCCTTCAAGTAGTTTGATCCATCGTTCGCCTGACTTGGTCATTTCAGGCTGGTAACCAGGAATCCATCACCTAGTGTTACGTTTCGTCGGGATCAGATATGCCAGAGCGGAAAATGCAGCACTCGCGAACATTGCACAGCCGGTGAATACGACCAAAGCTTTGTATTTCCCAAGTCCATACTCGTGAACGTCAACTTCCGGGCCCAGAAGCGCTCCACTGATGGGACCGGCTAAGACATTGCCAATGCCTTGGGCGAAAGAGAAGAGGCAGAACATGGTCATCGCATCGCTCTGCTCAGACACGACCGCAGTGCCCATTCTCACTCTCATGGCCAGGAAAGCATAGGCGAAGAATCCATAGATCAATGCGAAGATGATCAGTGTAGCTAACGATTTAGCCAGACCCCAGAGAGCCAAGGCTACGACAGTCGAGACCAGCATTGTTGATAGCAAGAGATTGTTGAGTGAAAAGCGGCCATCGGAAAGGTAACCGTAAGTGAACTGTCCCAGCACTGAAGACACGTTCATCAGTGCAATCAGCATGGCTCCGAGCTTGGAGTCTAGACCGGTAGTTGCGGCATATGAAGGCAGATATAAGCTCGGAAGATAGAAGCCCAAACTTTGAGACATAGTAGATAGTATGTACAGCCAGAATATAGGTTTCTGCGTGAAGCTCCAGTCCGTCTTCGCAAGCCTGCTGCGATGCGAAGCAGGGAGTCGCCCTTTCATAGATGGAAGTAGAGGTCCAGTCATGATGATTGTTGCGACAGCCATAGCGCGTAAAGTGATCTTGTATCCGTATTTATGCAGCAGAGCTTCGATGATGAATGGATATGCCACTCCAGAAGCGCCAGAAGATCCTAGTAAGATACCCCAAGAAAGGCCTCTGCGAGCGACCCACCATTCATTCACCATACTGACAACAGGGTAGAAGATGACCAGATAACCAACTAAGCAATATATCAGCTCTAGTATTCATAAACAGTCAATGCATTACACTTACCACCATACATTACACCTTGTGTGATAATCAAAGCTCCAATGGTGTCCGCAAAACTGCCCGCCACCATACCTCCGAGACAGATTATCCAACCAACAACGACCATGTGTCTCTGATAGATCGGAAATCTTCTGACAAGGGGCGCCATCAATGGTGCGCCCATGTAGACGATACCAGTGGCAATACTTCCAATGTATGTGATGAATGGACTACCTTCGAATCTCGGCAAGCTTGTGTAGTACTCTTGGAAGATCCCGAAGGAGAGCGGAAAGCCCCAAAGGATGGCTTCGAACATGAATGCGGCCAACAAAACACGCCATGCTTGGATCCCGCCGTCGACTGGGGAAAGCTCCTGGTCCGGCGAATCGTGTCCACCGCGATTACCATCTTCAAAGGAGGTGGACGTATTATCCAGGTCCTGCAGCTCGAGTGTGTTTGCAGCAGTCGTCATAATGTATGCCAGTGTATAAAGTACTGTTTCCTTGTGCGAATATATGCTGTTTGGGAGAATTCCTCTTGTCGTGTGTAGGGCGCGTTGTGGGCTCGACAGCATGATTAGTTTTGACCGTTGGACGGATGTTTCGGCTGGTGGCGTTTTTACCGAGAGTAATGAAGCTCCCACCTGAACCAGCGTCATCTAGCAGACGGACTGCTCTGTTCAAAGAGCCCCATTGGCCTGGAGCAGAGTGGAGGGTCAGACATAACCGACTAGACCTCAAGCCCTCGGAGTATGGGTCTAAAGTGCTATAACAAGCGATGTGTGTGATCTTGTCGAAGATGTTCGTATTGCATAATGCGTATACCAACGTGCCCATCCTTGTTAGCCCTGATTTTGTATCGTCACAATGCTGACGAGTCCGACTCGCGATGTGACTCCATAGGTCTACTGAGAAGCGACAGTATAAATTCTATGGCTCCCAGTAATTGCAGCCATCTACTCGCTATATGATGGTGGTGAATCCTATCGCATGGTAGCATCAAAATGTCTGACCCCGGGATCTCGAGAATTTCGACGACTTAGAACAGCTTAGATGGAAGCGTAGTAGTTTGTCTGTTCCATCTGATGACAAAATCAGAGCTCTGCATCCATTGCATGCTATGAGATAGCGACACTTACACTAATACCGCAAGATGCCGAATAGATCACTCTCCCAATTCTTGGGCTCTGCCAACCACTGAACAATCTCGAACACTCGCGCTAATGCAGCCTTAACATCGCCATGACCTAGATGCACATCATCGTAGATGGCAAATCCAGCAATCTCGCTCGGGCTAGTAAGACCCAAATTCCACATTAATCCAAGGTCCATCATGACCGCACGATCCACACGTTCTAGGAACTTCTCTCCTTCATGTGCTCGGCTTTGTTCGGACGAGTCCCAGTTCAAAAGTTGTCTTCGAGCCACATTGGTCAATGTTTGCGCGAGAGGGCCGATTTCAGCCGCTAAAGTCGTCCAAGGTGCGTGACAATGTTCTGTATCAAGCTTCTGAACTTCTGCGATTCGAGTCATGAATTTGCCTGCTGTTTCACTCTGGTCGACGTCAATGAAGTTGAAAGCAAATGACATTGTTGGCCCAGCCAAATTCATGATGTTGGGTAGGTGTTGTTCAATCCACGGTTCCATAAAGGGCCATTTCCTACCTGCCTCAGTGCTGTTGTAAATGGCCTGGTGCTGTCCAGTCTGTTCGACATTGAATATAGATATGGCTGCTTTGACGATCGTGAAGGCTTCGATGTTGTGCTCTGATTTAAGGACCGAGAGGAATGGGAGCTTGACCTTTCCTGATACAAGCCTTCCGCGTTCGAGACCGGCGGCGGCGTCAAGACTCTTACGCTCATGAGACTTGCCAGGTGTACCATCCGGGTGCCACCAACCCGCATCGTCACCACACATCAGACCCGGACCCCTTAGCTTGGGCCACAGGCAGTCGTCCACGTCTTTCAGCTGTTGGAGTTTCTTCAGTTGATAATCTTTGCTCGCTCTTGCAATTGCGCCATCTCTGTGTAATCTGTACATGTCGGCGAACACGTTGTAAGGAATGTGCGTCGTCTTCGTTGGTTTACCAGACAGCCGAGCGTTCAGTTCATCAAAGAACAATGACATGGCCATGGCATCGAATGCAATATGCCGCGCAGAAACCACGATACCTGGTCTTGAGGAACCCTGTACGGGTAAAATATGCACCCGCATTGGTGGTTCGCAGAGTCGTGCGAAAGGCAGGCTCAAATCCCATGCTTTTCCCTGAAGTTGATCAGGACTCCCGACGGAGCCAGAATCTTGAATCATCTGCTCGAATAATTTCTGAGATGGTTTGATGGTAACACTCAAACATCGTGGCCGCCCGGTTTTGTCTTCCAAAGGGACGGGTATGGAGCGAAAGTTCGCGTGTCGAATCAGACACTGCGATAAAGCTTCATAAATCCGGGCTCGAGATATGTCCTCTCTTGGTCGCCAGACCCAGCGGAAATTAGTAGAGCACGGACGGGCATCTGCTGAGCTCGCCATGAGCGTCGGCGTTTGATAAATTGACTCCACGTCGGCGCCCGGATCCAAATCGAGGGCTGCTAGAGCCTGAGATACTCTGCTCCGCATGTCATCAGTTATCCAACTCTCATCTGGACTCGGCACCAAAGATGACTGTTCTTCCTCGACTCGCTGCTCAGAGTTCCTACGGAGTCCGCTCCTGTGGTCCAGGATACTAGCTTGTTGGCGGGGTGTCTCGTGCACAAGCACATCTGCTGCACTTATACGAGTGCCAATTTCCTGCTCGGCGTGAAAACAGAAGCGAAGGACTACCAGACTATCGGCAATCTGTGAGACAATTGTATCTGCATGAATCTCGCAAGCTTCGGCTCCAAGCACGCGTTGCCAAAGCTGGATCAAGACATCTTGTGTGGATCGCCCGACTTTTTCCTTTGGTTGTTCTGCCTGCTTATCCTGCACAGCCTTCACCAGATCAATCTTGCGCATCTTGCCGGTCGCTGTCGTTGGGAAGGTTTGCATATCCAACTCCGAGAGCAGGAATATGCTTGCCAGTCGGAAAGATGGGCCCAACTCTGCTAGTACGCGACTTTGCGCTTCTCTCTTAACATCCAAGTCACTGCCGTGCTGGTTTTTGACTCGAAGTACAGCGCAGATACTTTGACCAGTGAATGGATCATCGATTCCAACTACTTGTGACTGAGAAGTGTTAGCATCAACTGTCAGTCACTTGTTTTTCATATCGGAACTTACATCAACGTCAGGAATCTTGTTCAAACAGGTTTCAATCACGCTTGGGTTTATGTTCTCGCCACCACGAACAATGAGATCCTTGTACCGTCCTTCAAAGTACACATGTCCCTGTTGGTCCATAACGACACTGTCGCCGGTCTTGAACCAGGTTATGTTATCTTCGTCGTAAAATGAATCTGTTCGGTACAGTTCACCCTTACTGTAGTATCCAGCAATGACGGTTGGGCCGGAAACATGTAGTTCACCAACAGTGTCATTTCCAACGGCCTGTATACTCTCAGGATGACAAACGCGAATGTCGTTGTTAGGCATGACGTGCCCGAGAGAAAGTGTACCTTCGCTCCACGCCGCTGGTTCTTCAAGATCCGCGCCTAAGATGCTGATACCTTCTGTCATACCCCACCCATTGATGACCTTGTCGGGTTTGAAAGCGTTGTAACAACGCTCAATCAGATCTCTGGTGACGCGTTCTGCGCCCAGGGCCAAAGATTGGAGGTTTGTATAGCCAGTTCTCGAGAAGTGAGGCTGCGACATGAGAGACAACATGACACTAGGCGTACAAGATAAATGTGTACAAGGCAGGTTGTTCAATGCGTCAACGATAGCGCTAGCATCATATGTGGCTGACGGGAATACCACAGCCGCACCAGTTCTCCAAGCCATTATGGTGTTCCAAATGGTCTGTATGTGGAATCCTGGTCCAAAGGCCACAAGCTTGGAGCTTGATCGCAGACGACGCATAGTCCAGAATGCTTCTGTTTGTGAGATGATGTTCCTCGAAGTAAGCGGACACAGCTTAGGCAAACTTGTCGTGCCCGATGTAAGAAGTATCACTATGGGATCATCGAGGGTAGTTTTGGGATGGTAGACCTTGTTACTAAGGATCGGTAAGTCTTGGAGTTCCTGCCAGCCTTCAACAATGAAGTTGACCGCACTACCCATGAACAGTTTGATACTGGAGTTCCGAACATTGATGATGTGTCCACATTCCTTTTCCAGGACAGGTATACACTTTGGCTCGAAAACTGCGACAGCGTCTGGCTGGAGGCATTCGAGAACGTGACGAAGTTCGGTCGGTCGCTCAATCAGTCGACTGTTGAGTGGTGCGAATATGACGCCGATGGAAGCGCATGCCCAGAACAAGACGACCCACTCGACAGTGTTTGGACAAAACACAGCGAACGTTGACCTTGGCTTCAGGCCTGAACTTTGTAGGGAGGCCCCTAAAGTCCTGGCAGCGTGGAGAAGTTGCGAATAAGTCCACTGTAGATGGTCGTACTTCTTGTCGTTCTCGTATTCTGGCAACAGATGATTGAGCTGGTTTGGTAGTTGTTGACAACTGTGAAAAGCCGTCTGGGTCAATCTATTGCAAGCAGAAGACCGTAGCAGATCCCACAGAGAGTCGAAAGCCTTGTGCTCTCCAATCATCAGATTCTGAGACGATTTTGCTGGGTCCATGATGAGCATTTCTAAACCGTGGTGATATCCAGGAAAGAGACAAAAGATAAATCTTGCCTTGTCCACGGAAGACATCAACTGAACATTCTCAATTTTTACGCAGCTGATCTTGTTGCACCGTGTGACGACATATCCAACTGACATTATTCAACTGACATCCTTCGCACCACAAGGCCGATGATCTCCACTAGAGAGAGGGGCCTGTACACGGTTTTGCTTTTCAACCACAGTATCAGTGGATCCAGTTCATGCGGTGACTCGAAGTAGCCAGCGCATGTCGAACACGAGTCCTGCTTGAGACGATGTAGATAGAGGTCGATCGTGCGAGCGGAGCCTCTACATTTATATATGGAGCACACGGCTGATAAGCTTAATGCATACTGACTCCGCGTTTCCCTGATCGAGTTAGCGCATATCGCGCACGCCTCGTCCGGCGACGTGGATCAGGAACGATCGCGATGAAACCCTTTGAGATCAAGGGTAGATCAGCCAACTGCACCCGCTAGAAACTTCATTCACAGGGATAAACTGCATGCGCGCAGTTGAAGCCTGACTCCTGTTTTGTCTGTACCTTGTCGTCTGGTCTGTATACGAATGGTGCTCTAGCAGGTTTTCTCTGTGTCGCCCGAGCCACGCCAGTATCATTATTACGATTCCCAATTATTGATACCCTTTCGTCGTCTCTTCGAACATGCACTTGAATGATGGTATACTGCAGTTCAGATTGGTAGGACTGTGAGACAGTGATTGTTGGACCCTAGATGAAGACACTGCTCCCCATGGAATAGTCCTAATTTTGCCAATTCTGCCCAGACAAACTCTAAATTCAGTGCGCGTCACAGATCCATTCTTGTGCCCACTAATTTTTGATAATGGGGCTGACCTTGAACAAGAACATCTAGAGACGGTTGTCGCTCGTGTCATGATGCATGTATACTGCACCGAATGGGTTTTGCGGGAAACATGTCTCGAGTATGCATGGTCGATGCGGCTTGTCAGTTTTCCGCAGTATCGTCATACTCGATCATAGCAGTAATCTGTAGATTGGGCACTGGTTCAACTTTTGTGAAGTTGCTTGATCGCTTTCCAAGAACTCGCGTTGATTAGTGGAAGGGCAGAGTATGGTAGGTCTGCAGCCCCATATCGATCTAGCATAAGTAGATTATTCAGTCAAGCAACGTTGTGGAGGTTCATACTCATACTCGTGCTCGTGAAAACCAGCGGCCCCCAGTAATTTTGCCCAAGGTAAAGATCCGCGGTAAGCTGGCGGCGCCCAGAGCTCCCGCCATCGGACTCGAGAATTTGCAGTACGACGACATCGTGCTTCGACCGTGCATATAAGCGTCTGTCACAGACCCTCCAGTTACGCTTGAGCTTGATACAGACGCATATATAAGAGTGCAGCCATGTCGACTGCAATGAGTCTGTCTTTGATCATCCCACTCCAACACTTCTTCTTTCACAAACCATTATAATTATTCCCGACATCACGACTTCAAGATGCACACTTGCACAATCGTACTCGCGCTCGTTGCCCTCGTTCAGGCTGCACCAGTCTATCGCCGCGATGGGGATCTGGTGTCTGCTTTAACCGCGAATGCTCTCAACCCGACTGCCAAGGGCGTCGATGCTCTTGGTGGTCAACTATTTACTATCGTCGGTCAGGTCGCAGGACCCGACGACTCTGATTCGATCACGGCTTTCCTTTCCGACACTTCAATCCCGGCAACTCAAGAAGGAGTCGAAATCCTGACCAGTGCGCTCAATAGCCGATCAGATGATAACCTGGTATCCGCCTTGACTGCCAACGCTCTCAACCCTACCGCCAAAGGCGTTGATGCTCTTGGTGGGCAATTGTCCACTATTGTCGGCCAAGTCGCAGGACCTGACGACTCTGACTCGATCACGGCCTTCCTTTCTGATACTTCAATCCCGGCAACTCAAGAAGGAGTCGAGATCTTGACCGGTGCAGTTTCTCAGTAGAGAGTGTTAGCAACCACCATTAGATGTATCCAAGAAACTGGCACCGAAGAATGGTGTGGAACGGCGTTGGAAAGCGCTTATCTAGCAGACGCTTGCTCCTTGATCGTTTAGATTTCATAGCTTGTGGCTGATGAACCTTCATCTGTGTCTTGGGACGTTAAATGTTTTTACCACTGCAAAATTTCATAACCTCATCCCCAAATTTGTGGCAGTCTGCCAGCCCTCGTCTCGCTGAGAGTATGCATTTTGCGGTTGCTAGTGATCGTCGCTGTTTACCGGCTATATCGCGGCGGAAGTTCTATCCGGCGGCGGACGTCCTATTCGTCCAGCTCCTCCAAGATGTCTGGATCCAACATACGGTGGCTCGTCGTTCGGTTCATCCAGTCCCCAGTTGTGGATTATACTCGTCCCGAAGTTACCTTGCATCGTCAAGGGTTCATGCAAAGCATATTTGGCAATGGCTTTGACCATGGGCGACCCCCGACTAATGTCATCTCCTAAGCTAATGACACCTTTGTCGCCATCTACGATAGCATGCTGGATTCGAACATTCCAGGTCATGGGCCTTGGACCTGTTCGAATACCTGGTGTTAACGGTAGAGCGTAATGGGTCGTGCTCCGAACTTTTGGTTCATCCCACTTATATCTCCAAACAGCCCGGATGCTGATTTCCGGCCTGGTAGACAACCAGTACGTGCCATGTTCTGGGCTCAGGGCGTTGGAGACGTCCTCGACTTCCATTGTTATCCTGCCACCATATTTCGCGAGGCTTGCCCATCGGCGAAAGCTAGCAACCATGCCCTCGCGATTTACGAACACACTATCGAATGTGATGCTAAAATACAAGATCCGTCAGACTCGTGTGAGATGTCCTGAATAGGATGATTTCACGAACCTGTCATCGGAATTGACCATACTTTGCAGCCTTTCAGTTGCTTGCAGCATAAGCTCTTCCTCATCTGCCTCATCATGAATTTCGCCTGTTATCATGGTGATCTCATCCACAACATTTGAACGCTTTATATCAATCAGTTTCAGATTGACGAACTCCGAACACTGGGCTGTAAAATCGAAATCCAGGACTTCTTGTGTAGTGAGCGTCCGGGTATCGTAGTTGTTATGTCTGCCTGAGAACCGCAATGACGAGAGCTTTTGCTGCTTAATTTGGTCGCTCAGCCAGTCTCTGATACGATGATCTGTCATTTGTGCAAATGTGACAAGTGTCAGGTCGAAGAAGATGAACAGCTGAGCTAGCCTCATGATTATGATTGTTGTTGTGGTCTGAAGAAAGTAGTGAAAAATCTAGAGCCGCGACCGTTCGATCATTGCTGCCTAGGCACCCACGGGCCGGAGGATTCACTCTACGCGCGTAAAGAAAGCTTATCACTCAGATACACAAGAGTAGGCAGGCCGTAGCATAAGAGTTGTAAGCGTGAGTATAACACTTACGAGATGCACTCTGAAGTGCCGACTGCACGGTATTTTTGAGGGTCGGATGTCGCCCTCGGACTTGTAACTATCTTCCGAAATTGTTGATGAGATCGGGCACGGCAGTTTAGGAGTGGAGACAAGCGGTGGGTGTTCCAAAAGCCGCTGAGGTCGCGGATGCGCTCCACTTTGCACAAACTCCCTTGTTTTTAGGTAGATACTACCGATTACGCGACTCAGAGCGATGCGAAGGAGGATGCTTTGAGTCGCGCAAGAGTCTTGTGTAGAATTTGCCAAATGACGCTATTGGATGTGGTCCCGCCATGATTGGAAAGCTGGACGTGCAGAAATCCTTCGTGGGCCGAATCCTTCGAACTCTCCTCAATGGTTTTCTCGTTGCATGTGCACCTCAATCCACAAGGCTGCTCAGGTGTTTATAATCTTGACGAAACCTTACCGGTGCTTGTCAAGGATCCGCAGTCTCACGAAAACATCCGTGTGATCCTGTACGGAGTAATCTGGGGCCCCGTCGAATGGCGACCACATCCCGACCGACAGAGTTTGGAGAATCATCGTACACATGTTTTTGCGCCTCTGACACGAGACAGAAGGTTTTGGAGGCTCAAAGCGGAGTACCTAGTTCAGCTCTCGTTCACAATAAGCTCACGGTCCTGCGTTTCAGATAACTCCACTGCGAGGTCAAGCGTGGTACCGAGACTCGTGTCTGACGCCACAGGGTATCAATCAGGTCGTTGAACTGTCGCAATGTAATACAGAAGTCTGTTCCTGGGCTAGTCTGGTTCTGCCAGCCGTTTGCCTCTTGACGCACTACTCATGGACGTCGTCTTCTATACATATTATCCTGGCCCCTGCCGCGATCTTCGGAAGTACAGTAGAGGCCAGTTCTCACAACCCTGTCATTGGGCTGCTTAACGTCTGAGCTCCAACCATTTACTTGTGTTTTGGTACTCGGAATACTCTGCTTGGACTTGAACATGGCATCGAGTGCAACTCCAACGCTCTACGGGCTGGGGACGATCCCACAGCAGCTCCATGGTGTTGCAGTCTCTCTTTTGGTCATCACATGGACTGCTGCACTCGCGAGAGCTTACGTTCGGGTCTACATGCTACGATCAGTGGGCTGGGACGACTGGACCTTGATACCTGCTCAGATCTGTTATACTGTGCAATGCGCGTACATGATCTCGATGGCACGCATGGAGATGAATCCTGAGGCAAACAGTAGCATTCGAAGCATCTCAGAACTCGTTACCGTGAGTAGACTCAACTATAGAATCCATAACTTGGCCAGCTAACAAGATTGCCATAGAAATTAGTAGCATTTGCTGGTATCTACGCCTTGACCTGCATTCTCCTCAAGATATCCCTTGGTCTCTTCTTCCTCCGCATCATCACTGAGAGATGGCAGCGTAATGTCATCCGTGCTGGGATCGCCATCAACACCGTCTATGGGATTATCTACTTTGGACTATGTACCTTTGGATGCGGCGATCCTTCCAAGTACCTCCTTCATCTTAGCCTACAACAATGCATCTCGATCAAAAATGTCGTTATTCCTGCTTCCTACGTCTTTACTGGCCTCAACGCAGCTCTGGACTGGACTATGGCTCTTCTACCTATCAGCACAATCTGGAATCTGAATATGCCGAAAGCGACAAAATTCTGGGCCTATCTGCTTATGCTTATGGGTGCTACTGGCAGCATCGTCTCCCTCATTCGGTTCGCGTTTGTCAAAAGTTTGGAACCGGATGTCATGTTCTTCAAGAATACTGGTAGACTCGCGTTCTATTCTCACATCGAGCCGGGACTTGGAATTGCAGCTGTCTGCCTCGCAACACTCAGACCGCTATTCAAGAAATTCTTGGACGGTGCCAAATCTGTCTCTAGCACCCAGAAAAGTCACGGTCCTAGCAACAAGAAAAGCACAGTTGCAGGGGGCTCCGAGGTGCAGCTGACCAACATGAAAAAGAGTCGTAGGAGTAGAGGTGGATTTGTCGCCTTCGAGGACGATAGTGATGGTATGCAGACACAGTGGTCGAACGAGAATGAGATTGGCGTCAAGAGCGAGTTCACAGTGGAGACTCGAGCAACAAGCGCCAGCAACGATGATGTGGAGCAGGGTAGAGGATTGGCATTTCCTCAGCCGCCTCCTCAGCCTCACTCTCCACTTCACTTACCTTAGAATAGCAACCAATCTGGGCAGTTCATTTTTCTCAAGCTCATGAGTCGCTAGATAGTATTATACATGGACCAATCCACTTTTGCACGACTCGTATGTCTCTGTATCATACTAGCATGCTTGACATGGAGACAATACGGGACCATGCCTTGACTACCTGCTATCGCGAAACAATCTATCATCACGGCAGGGTCCCCTTTTCGAGAATAGTCGTACAGTAAGATTTTGCGATGGATCTGCATTTCTCCACTCCTATAAGTAGATTGACTTCCATCAAGATCTATGTAATCAAAATGCTGATGCATCTCGGCAGCATCATCGG
This sequence comes from Aureobasidium sp. EXF-8845, assembly GCA_024195465.1. Classification (NCBI taxonomy): domain Eukaryota; kingdom Fungi; phylum Ascomycota; class Dothideomycetes; order Dothideales; family Saccotheciaceae; genus Aureobasidium; species Aureobasidium sp. EXF-8845. Next base: position 1,911 of record SWBH01000014.1, on the reverse strand, counting down.
CATCAACCTACTCGGATACGTTCTATAGTTGAGACATACCAATGAGTTATGCCACTCCCGGGTACATCGGCTTCGGCTTTGTCAACGGTCACAGGAACTCATGATTCATTAGCAATCTCAACGAAGACGGGCAAGCCGAAGGATCATGAACGAGGAACGAAGACTATTCGTCATCCACACATGACTCGATGGTCTGTACAGTTATGGTAAGGGCTAGTGGTCCGGAGGGACATCCGGAGACCCGAAAACTTGGCCGGTCCGGCCCGTGAGACATTTTCACGCCATAGGTGTTATTATTCCCGTGTCTTCCTACTCCACCATGATTTACTCTACAACCATGCTCAACCTGTTCTGGTCATATCATACACAGCTTCCGAGACCTTTCACTCGTTCCTCTGACTCCCGGCTCGTTGATGTCGAAATGACGCCCCACTTGAGGTAACGGTACTTTGCTCCGAAAAGTTCCGGAACACAGGTACCTCGAGCTTTTACCTTCTCATGACCCTTCGCATCAGATGTAGGATGTTTGACCCAACACGAGATGACTTGGACATGACATTACGGCAAACAATATGCTGCCGCGACCTTTTTGCATCGGTGTGTACGAACCTTCGTTGATAATATTGACCATTCGAGCCTACGACTACTTGTCAGCCCATGTCAGAACGCCCGTTGGTAGAAGAATGGCATACTTTGGCCTTGCAATCGACTTTGAGTAAATACATCTGCTCTATCGAGGTTTGCTTTCAGCTGCGATTCTGCCCAGCCAAGCTTCATCTTTGTATCGCGTGCTTCCACTGGATCTATGCTTGCGGTGGCCCTCACTTGCCCTCGTTTCCACTCTGGTGTGTGATCTAGGGTAGCCATGATAGATCTGTAGAGTTGGCCTGGACCCATGCCCATATCCACGAATACCAGTTCTCTGTCTGGCTCCTCTTTCATGTGCTTACGGAAGATACCCTGGATACACTCGCTGTAGCGTAGTGGCCGACGCAACACAGTGGCATAGTGGTTGGCATTGAGAGGCGAGCCAGTCGGCATCTGGAAACCCAACGATGACCAGTGATCGAATCCGGGCACGACTTTGCAATCTTTCGACTCTGCTTCGGGGAAGACATCAGGACTCGATCGGACATGGTCCGCTAAAGCTTGGACGTGCTGAGAATGCTGTTCGACAAGATCAGTACACACTTCGTGGATGAAAGAAAGCCATAGGCGCATCTTACCATTCCGACTTCCAGTTTGACGCGCTTGACCCCGATCTTGGCTTCCTCGAACTTCTGCAACGCGATATCAAGAGCATCGGCATCACCTGCAAGACAAGTTGTCACCGGATTCGAGAAGCCTGCGATATCAACTGTGCCTAACAGACCTTCCTTGGCCAGGACCTCTTTGACACCATCACCACCAGTGAATACCAGCGCGAGTCCACCTTTCTGGGGGATCAGAGAACGATCAGAAAGCAAAGGTTCTCGTCGCGCAAGAAGTTTCATCACAGCAGGCAAGGTGTAGGATCCAGTGAAAGTGCCGGCTACAAGTTCGCCGAGTGGATAGGCCATGACGCTGCGAGGCACAATGCCCCAAGATTGGAGCATCCTGCCTAAAGCATACTGCGCAGCCACAATGATCAAAGATTCCGACGGAGCTAGTAGATCCTGGCCTCTATGCGGAGTTTGATCAAACGACGTCGCGTATGGTGGGCGAACCTCATCTTCGTCCAAGTAATCCGTCAATTTTGTATGATGGCCGACGTCGATCGCACTCTCTTGTTGCAAAACATCAGTAGTTTTTTGGACTTCCGTTATCGCGTGGTGAAAGACTTGAGATGTTCGGTACAGATCACGAGCTGCTTCGACTGGAGGGTAACCTTGGCCAGCAAAGGTGAACACGATGTGTTGCGCTGACATGTTC
>SWBH01000013.1:0-38604 GCA_024195465.1 Aureobasidium sp. EXF-8845 | reverse complement strand
ACAGCTTGATGGTATTGAAAAGATAAGATGGCCGCGAGATGATACTGATCGTCTCCACAAAGAATGTCGTTGCCAGGTCGAAGCTCAGCAGGCACCAGATTGGGCCAGAGTAACAGCTTCTTGTCCAACCTCGCAGTATCAAGCAAGATCTGTTTTGCCGTCCTTTCGCCAGGCTGGTGCCCATACAAATGGGTAGAAATATCATGTTGTACTTCTGCAAGAGCCATGTTCCACGCCAAAAAGTCGTGACCTGGCGCCTTCTGATCTTGTGCCATCATCTGATCAGTGTTGACCAAGAATATGGCGGACGGTCTTCCGCACTCAAGCTGTGCAGTCTTTTCTAGACAACAGCAAACGGCCCAGATACGGGCGTGAAAGAGTTGTTGATCTCGCCGTTGTATACCGTGCTGAACCGAGGGTTTTACAGCAGAGTGTCTGTGCAAACCCATGGAATGTGCTATCCTGACTGCTGTTCCTGTGGCTCCCCAACCTAGACCGTCCTTGTTCTGACCTCTGTAGCATATAGCAAGCAAGAGAAGGCATTGTACTGTCGTCAAATACGGAAAGTTGATGGCTTGGCCCGCGAGCGCAGCGCCTACCCTGAGGTACTGCATACCAATTTCCGATGCAGCACCATGGACCTCATCAGCTCCCAGACTCATTATCAAATATGCAGTTGCCAGGAGCGGAACCTTTGTATAAGAGACAGATCTGAGATCTGGCAGTGGCGCAATTCGGTGGATCATGACTTTCGTGTCATCAACATCAGTGATCGGGTAATACACATGTATGCGGGTGAAGTAAGCATTCAGGTAGGCCTGCCGTGTGTTGTAATCCGGGAATGGTATCAAGTCTATTGAGAGAGGTAGGTCCATCTCTTCGGCATGCTGCATTCCATGTCGAAATAATGCAGAAGCTGGTTCCACATTATAAGACTTGAGATAAATGTCTAGAGACTTGGTCAAGCATTGAGCACTACTTGCTCCCAGCATCTTGAATCTGTTATTGACAAAATCCAGATTGAACGACATATCATGAGGTTGCTGCATGGGTGAGACATCGGTCGTCTCTGCCACGATGGGGGTGCCCAGATTGCCGTTGGCAGAGGGCGATCGATTTTGGTGTAGTTTAGAAGAGTTTGAGTGATGTTGAGTGGTAGTTGATAGTGGATGAGTGGTCTCAGGATTGTTATGAATAGCTTCATCCGGATCGGGAAGTGTAGTCGAAAGTTGATTTGGTGCTGGTATAGGAGGCTGTGATGGAGCTGTCTTCTCTGGCACTTCAACCCACTCTCTCACAACTGGAACATCCGGTCTTTTGGGATCGCTTGTGAAGCATTCCGAATTTCTGGTGCAACAATTTGAACATTTTGGATAATTGGCATCGCATTTGACTTTCCGTCGGCGACACTCGTTGCACGCTGTCGTCAAACGAGCCTTTTTTGCTGGGGGCGGATTCATGTTAGTAAGAGGTGAATTCCAGTTCCTGAGATATTCAGAATCTTGTCCAGTTCCCGATTCATCAATTCCAGTAGTTATTCTTGGTGAGAGTTATTCGGCGAAGCTCGTTGTGTTGCATGGCGGGGTCTCGATGTCGCGTCAAGACATGCGTGCCGTCCACCTTGTGCAAACAGAGGTATAGCGGTCTAGCGCAGCTGGATCAATATCGCAGACGTCTCAGCACGAGCTCCATGTACCCTTTGCAGCAATTGGCGATGTATGCGATCGGGCGGCTGGCGGAGGAGATAGACCCGAAGATGATGAACCCCTCGGGCGGGTCCCAAGGGTCAGCAATCGACCTCGGGCTTCTCCACATCGCCAAGCAACTGGTTTACTTCTCGCTCCTTCTCCCTGAGGGTCGCTGCTTGTGACTGCTTCAACAACTCGATCGTGTATTCGCTCCTATCAGTACACGATGGAAGATGGCGGAAAGTTCGAGGTCGTCGTAAGACAAGGTGACGCTGACAGTCATGAAATCGAGATCTAGCAAGCGCTCGCCATCTTCCCTACTGCTCTCTCCATGAAGCCTCACCCTCGTGACAAGCAACCTCTCTAGTCTCGTCTCGCCTGTCACCCATCGACTGGACCTCGCCTCTACTTTTGGACCTGTACCTCTGCAGACCTCGACTGGAACCTTGAGTCGCTACGTAAGCTGCCTGCCCCAAGAGCGGTTGCGAGAGTTGGCATAAAAGAGCCGGATTGAGGGTATCAAAGTCAGACTTATACGCACGAGGATACAGCTAGAAGCACGACGCGAGAGATTGCACAGCATACGAACACCTTGGTAATCAGTTGATCTTGGGTTCAACATCTATGAGAAGGCTGCGATACCACCCTGCAGTGCATTGCTGATCACGTCCACGACCTGATTGGCCTCTGCAATCAAATCCTGAGGAGCCCTCTCCAGCACTTCGTTGCTAAAGTACAAATGGTCGTCGAGCAAGATTTGCAATCCAGCCTTGATGAAAGGGACTGTACCACTGGCTTCAAATAAAGGCTTCTTCGACTTGAGAACATCCACTGCGATTGGATTATCGACTGAAAGAGTCGTGTTGACGTGCTCGATAAGCCTGAGAGCATCACTCTCTGAAAGAAGAGTAGTAGGAAGAGTTGACGCATCATAGCCGCCTTTGCGCGTTGCAATGTGCACTTTGGTCAACTGAAGAAGGAGCGGACCTTGAGCGAGGAGCCCGCCCTGGTAGCCGCGCACCATAGATGTCAAAGTCTGGACATCCTGGTCAAGAACGGTAATGTCGTTGTATACATCGGCGACTGAAGCTGAGATGACAGTCGAAACAGTGAGCAACAACGTGCCGACGGTCGAAAGAAGGCGCATGATGATATTAAAATGCTGATGAGGGGAGTGTAAATGTGAGGTAGATGAGTATGTCAGAAACCACTCGCTTGCCAGGTCAGTTCTACTTATGTTTCCAGCCAGATCACCAAGTCACCAAGGCTTTTCGAACGATTTGTTGAAGGGAGCGATGGACCGACCATGATGCTAGTCACTCGGCCGAAGCAGCTCTGACTTGCAAGCGATCAACCCCACAAGTGGTATTTTGCGGCGATCATCCCAGTTGGCGTCGCGGGGAACTCTTCCAACGGCCAGGCACGAGGACTTTTGGGTTCTTCGCACCGGTTGCGATACGTGCGATGTGCCTGGTGTATGAACTGTCTTTCAGTATTTCTCTTTCTACAGGTCAAAATACACCATGGCGCATATATTGAAGACGAACTCGCCTCGGTACGACTTGAACATACGTGCGAAATCGACGTTGACAGCAACGACGATCCTTGCAGATCAGCCTTCAACCGGGCAGACTACAATTCTCTTCCTCGGCGCTTTTGTCGAGCATTGACAGAGTCTTGGACTATTCCATTGACATGACATATATAGGTCTCCGACACGTTCACATCTCCTCTTGTATTTCACATCCCCAAACAAACACCCAATCACCAATCTCATCGTTTGAAATGCGTTTCCAGGTTCTCATCTCTTCTCTCCTGGCCTGTACTGCTGCTGCAGCACCCCTTCAGTCTCGCGAACTCATCACTGCCGCAACACTCATCTCCGACATCAAAGGTATCGACGACGGAGTCAATGCTCTGACCGCTTCGATCAAAGCTTATAACGGCGGTCTCATTGGTGAACTTCCTATCGGTGCAGACATTGCTGCCATCCACATCGCAAACCGCAAGGGTTATGTTGATGCCAACCTTCGAGCTACACCCTTCAATGCAGAGGACTCGACTGCCATTGTCGAATACACAGCTTCTAGCGTCGGAGTGGATATTCCTGCTTCTGTCGATGTTCTCAAAGCCAAGTATGACGTCTTCGAGGACCAGAAAGTCGTCATTCTTGCTGGATTGAAATTGTTGAAGAACGACCACGATACGTTTTCGGCAGCACTTGTTTCGAAGATCACTGCGGATAAGGAAAACGGTTATGCTGCTGTTGCTGTAATTGATGATGCCTTACAAAGTGCAATCGATTTGTACTCGGCTTAGGACACGAAGGAATAGCGCGACTGCGTGTATATAATGAGCAATGTCAATACGAGTTTGCACATCTTTATCTTCGGCGCCTCTTTGCTCTTTGCTCGTCCGTCGAATTTTTGACTGATAGTCGCGAATTGTCGGCGATGATCAGATGTTTGAGGGCTTTGCAACGCTACTATTCTCTCTGGCTGAATTAAGTGATGCTTGATTTATGATTTCACGTCACCAAGACCACAGATACCTGAGGAGACCTCAATAGCACATATCTATGGATACTCATATATATAGAGCCATACTAGGATTGAACTCCGGATCATAATCGTCGTGTATCGCGTCCGCCAGTCAGGAATGTGGATGCTGAGAGTACGACCCTGACACGAGAGCGAGTTTAGCCAAGCTTCCTCGACTTGCCGTCTGCCGGCCCGGACCCCGCTCATCGAAACAGTTTAACCAGACCGACCCCCTCTCAGCCTTTCATCAACCACAATCAAGAATAATTTTTGCGCCAAACGGATCTCGTACCAGGTATGCGTCGGTGCTCAGTGTCCGATACATTGCACGGACTGAACTGGTACCTGCGTCCGATCATGGGGATGATGCGGAGTGAAGATGGCCTCTGCTCTCCTCTTCCGACGTGAAGATCAATCCTATCAGCCTATTTGCCATGATACGAGGTGTATAATAATGCAGAGCTCCCGCATCATGCATCCGAATACTATCTCTCGTCTTAACTATGTTGGGTCGTATCCTCTTCTCGCTGCTTGCAGCATATATTAGTCTTGCGTCATGTCTCCTAGGACCACACCATGGCACAGAAGACTATCATTGGGTCAACTCATGGGTTGCAATGCCTCAAATTACAGAGTATACCAATCTGCCCGGCCCAGGCTACTACAATCAGTCGAATCTCGTCTTTCCTAACAGTACTCTCCGTCAAACCATCCAAACCTCAATCGGTGGAAAGCAAATTAGATTGAGAATCAGTAACCAGTTTGGAGCAGTCAATCTGCCTATCACTGCCGTCACTGTTGCGTGAGTGACTTTGCACAAACGAACGACTACTGGCCTCGACTGACCGATACAGAATCCCACTTCAGGATCCAAACGCCGTACAAACCACACTCAACGGCACTGTGATCGGTGCACCATATCCAGCAGGTACCGGATCCGAGTTGATCGACACCAAAACAATCAGACAAGTCACTTTCAGCGGCAACAGTTCTATCATCATTCCCGATGGTTCGATTGCTGTCTCCGATCCCATTGATTTCCCCATCGGCGTGCAATCCGAGCTTGCCATCTCAATCTATTTAAAGGATGGACAAAATTCTAGCATCATAACTTCTCACCCCAGCGCACGCAGAAACTCGTACTATGGTATGGGTAATCAGGTCAACAATTACAACATCACTGGCGATAATGTGGTTATGCAACAACACTGGTTCTTCATCTCTGGTGTGGAAGTCTGGAGTCCCCCTTCGACCAGCGCTTTCTACATCATCGGTGACTCCATCACAGACGGACGTGGGTCTTGGAATAATGGCAATAACAAGTGGACTGATAATCTCATTGCTCGCATGCAGAAGAATCCTGCTACTTCGAATATTGCCGTCTGCAATCAAGCTGCCGGTGGCAACCGTGTTTTGGCCGATGGAAATGGACCTAATGCCATGGGTAGAGTTGAAAGGGATGTCATTGCGCAAAGTGCAGCCAAGTACGCGATGATTTTCGAAGGCGTAAACGATATCGGTACAGCTGGGCTGGATGCTGCTAGCCAAGAAATGGTATATCAGGTAAGTGTTGTGCTCTCGCATATCGTGGAGCTCTCAACTGATAAAATCAACAGCGTCTCATCCAAGCGTACAAGCAAATGGTCACTCGTATGCACACATTTGGCATTCCCGTCTTTGCAGCAACAATTACACCAAGTATGTTTTCCTCTTCTCTGCTTCATTCTACGCATCGTGCTAACTCATGCAGTCGGCGCACAAAACGCAACAGCAGGAACATACACTCAACCGGCTCGAGTAGCAACGGTCCAGCGTGTGAATGATTTCATCCGCACCTCTGGAACTTTTGACGCAGTGTTTGACTTCAACGCTTGGTTGGCGGATCCTAATATGCCTACACAATTGGATCCGAGATATGATAGCGGAGACTTTTTGCATCCCAATGAAGCTGGGTATCAGGTTTTGGCCAACAACTTTGATCTGGCTGTATTCCAGAAGTTCAAGGGAGGTGTTAGTGGGTACATGTAAACAGATTGATGGAGAGATTCTGCAATGGTTGATGCTAAACAACATGGAAATTTTCAAATTTAGAGTTGGGTGTTGATAAAGAATGGATATCGTAACTAAAAATCATACTCAAGCAGTGGCAGCAATTCCCTTGTACGCCATCTCCTCAGCCTTTCGCTGTCTCTTTACCCAGTCCTTCGCTCCAGAGTAATCACAGTTGTACTTCATGAACTCCTGTGGGTTAAGTTGAACAGTCTTGTTATCCTGTGATGCTGCAGGCTTTGCTTGAAGTCTGCTGTATGCCTGGATCAATGATGCTCTCTCGTATCTTGCGTTCACAATAGCCAAAAGCTGCTCATGAACATCCAGAGCGGATGATTCGGAGTTGATGTCGGAGAGGAATGCTTGTAGTGCTTCGGCATCTTCGATGCTCTGACTTGCACCTTGTCCTTGTGTGGGCAACATTGCGTGGGCCGCGTCTCCAATAATGATGGCACGTCCTTTTGTCCATGTTTTGAGAGGATCGATATCTCTGAGTTGCCAAAGCGCCACTTCAGGAGCATTGGATATAATCTCGCGGACCCATGCTGGGAAAGTTTGGAAGGCGTCGAGCACTTCTTCCAAAGGAGCAGGGTTGTTCCAAGATGTGCCTTCTCCTTCCGGGTTGGGATCGGGCACGAGGCAGACAAGACCGAACATCTCTCCGCCTCTGCCGGGACCCATGATGACGCGCTTGTCATGACCAACGATCATAGTGGTTGCTGAACGTTTGAGGTCAAACACTTCTGGTGAAACATCCAGTTTTGGAAGTTTGTCTGAATCGACGAGGACGCGGTATGCTGAGAGGCCGGTGGGTATAGCCTTGGATCCTTCACTCTCAGTTCCCTTGATGACTTCATCTCTGATTGCACTGCGGATACCATCTGCTCCGACAATAACACTTCCCTGGACTGAGCTTCCATTGCTGAGATAGACTTTTCCAGATTCGCAGCCGCAGCCAGTAACACCAGAAGAAGTACGGATGACAGCTGGGGAACCAGGCATATCCTTTGAGGTCGCTGCCTGCCGAAGCGCATCGTGCAAATCCTGACGATGGTATAGCATTCTATCGGCACCGAATTGTGATGAGTTGAGTTTCATTTCGACTTGCAGCTCTCCTTTAACGTTGAGAAGGCGGAAAGCTTCGTCGACCATTGGTTTCTTTTCTGCGAGGAAGGGCTTCATGTTCCAGCCGTCGACAATCTTGGAAGCATTAGGTTGTAGAGAGATCAATGCGCCGACCTCTTTGTTCATGCTCGACTTTTCGAGGACTAGAATGCTGCGTCCATCTTGACGGAGCGCGATTGCCTGGATCTTGTGAGTTCATGACTGGGTTGCTATCCAAGGCTCCATCACATACGGTAGCAAGTCCAGCGATGCCGGCACCGACAATCACAATATCCCAGTGTTCTACTTCTGACCCGATCGCCATTTGTGATAATCTTGGACAATGAGTCTGAAAGAGATTGAAGTGCAAGACATGAGGGGTTAATGTTGTGGATATGTCAAGTTAATGGGTGTCGGTCGGTGAGTGGATCTTTGGCTGACCCTCGGGCGTTTGGGTCTTATATCGGTGTTGGGTACATTGTGACCAATGGTGTTTCTTTCATGGTCGCATGACATGATGGCGTGTCCCCCCGGATTGTGTGGAGGAAGGAACGAGGATGAGTTCGGTTCGGTCGGTTCGGTGGGCGCTTCTCGCTTTCCTGCCAATCTCGGCCGCTCTCAGCCACCAACGCTTTGACCGTCGGAGCTCGATTTTGCCCCTCTTTTCGCTCCTGCTGACCTGCTCTTTCTCTCCGAGTCTCTGTATTGCGACTCTGCATTCGAGCGTTCGAGCCTCTGAATACTTTGGCAGTAACAAACACCAATGGGTGGGCTATGCAAGAGTTGAGCAATGGCGCAGCGATAGTTCCGACACGGCTCTTCGACACGACCGACACGCCGTCCATCATTTGACCCCTCGAGCTATGCACAACTGCAACACCATGATCCCGGCCAGATATTGTAGAGCGCTTCGTGATTGCCAAGCTCAAAAAAAGCTACATCGCGTGGGTTGATTTCGCGACTCAAACTGACAAGCAGTACAATGACAAACAAGTTCAATGTCTCCACGGCTCATTTTGTAGAAAAGGTGCTCGAGCACAATACCTTCGCCAGTGACAATTCGACTCACACCTCATGCCTCGAGAACTATTCGCACATCACTTCGTCGGCAAAATAGCATATCCTCGTAGACCAACAAGCTTGAGTGATATCCCGCTCAGCACGTCGCTTGATCTGGTCCCTACAACCAGATAGACACATAACGAGTTCCAAGGCGGTCAAGCCGAGTTCTATGGCCACTGCAAGTCTGCGCAAAGCAGGTCTGTTACTGACAATTCGAATTTCCATGCTCACGAGCCGCTTCTTCATGTCGACGGATGTCATAGCACATATCGTCCGCCTCTCGGGACCAAAGATGGTCATGGCTTTGCGCAACCACGGCAGCAAATCAGGACCATCTTCGAGTGATGTTGCGTCACGTACCTATATCCGGCAACCGCTTACCAGAAATTTACTCCTTTTGTATGCATTAATGCTGCTGCAATTCAATTTGTACTGCGCGATCTGTCATTTGAGCCTCCCAAGCGAGCTTAGATCAATATAGAGCGACATCTGGCCAATCATTCATTGTACAACTTCGTCAAGAGGCATAACACAGGCCTGGTATAGGTCTAATTGAGTTCGACGTCATGTTCCAATGACCAGACATGACAGCATATCAACACCATAATTTCAGGACTCGAACGACACGAATGCATACACCAGCCGTATCGAGGCGCTTTGCAAGAACACAAAAGAGGTCCAACTCCCCGTAACATCCAAAGTTGAGGTCAACCTAGGGATCAATTCAACATGAAGTCGTCTTTTGCTTTCGTACTCGGTCTCGCATCTAGTGCTGCATCCTTTCCATGGCTTCGTGAGGACTTCTCAGACCATGCCAAGCGTGGACTGGAAGTCGTGAAGAAAGACCCAGAGTTGGTTTCCCTTCTTCAATCTCTCTACAAGGATCAACTGCAGGAACGAGATGAGTTCTTCGCCGCCATGTCCAGCTACACCGAGGGACACGAGGATGATTCCGATTCGACACTGGAGAAGCGTACCACGACAAACTGCTTGTCGCACACCCTTCCTGACTTCCTGCCTTCGAACATTACCGGTCTTAAAAAGTTCCCCGAAGCTGCGTATCCTTACAAAGATCCCACACCTTCGGACCAGCGCGGACCTTGCCCAGGTACGAACACTATTTTTCTTCCAATGGAGTTGCAAGAACTGACGAGATCACAAAAGGAATGAATACATTAGCGAATCACGGCTATATTCCTCGCAATGGTATCACTACTGTAGCTCAGACGGTTATTGCAGCAGCACGAGTCTTCAACATGGGAGCGTAAGTTCACCACAAACATCTTTTACATCGCAATTCGCTAACTCTCGTACAAAGAGATCTATCAACTTTCCTTGCGGGTGGCTCGGTGCTGTTCGCTGGCGATATTCCATCGATGAGATATTCTATCGGTGGTGCAGATTCCCGTACCAATTCGGCTGGTGTTCTTGGAAGCGCTCTAGGTACTGAGACCGGCCTTTCTGGACACCTCCGTTTCAAGGAGGGTGATGCTTCAGGAACACGATGCGACTTCTATCTTTGCAACGGTGACAATCACAATCTTAATGGCAGTATCTTCCTTGATCTACAAGATAAGGCAAGAACCTATGGCGGAGGCCAATACAACGTCAAAGCTTTGGTCCACCACTCTGCTGCTCAGTACCAAAACTCGCGCAACAAGAACCCCAATTTCTACTTCTTGCCTCCATCCTCTGCACTCACTATCGGCGCAACTTATTTTCAAGCTGGCTTTTTCTCAAACGGAACCATCGGGTTTGGTGGTGTCGCCAACGAAGCATCGATCGCGTCATTCGACGGTGCTTACTTCAATGCCAATGGCACTGTCTCTTACCAACCCGAACAGATTCCTCCTCAAGGATGGTACCGCAGAGGTTTCCCCATGTTCTTGTCTGAAGGAATCGACGGCATCATCACCATGTACTCTGGGATAGCCGAGATCCTCGGAGAGCCAGAGCTTTTTGGTGCCAACACTGGAACAGCAGGCGACTTCAACGGTCAAACGAGTCTCTCGGCCTTTGCTGGAAGCGGTAACTACGGTGGTACTACTGTCAATGGCACAATCTGCGCCCTGGAAGGAACACTCTACGCCAACTTTGTCAACGAGTTCAGTAGCGTGCTATCAACAGCTGTTGGCGCTTTGAACACTGTCACCTCTGTCTTTGGCGCATATGGATGTCCCGTGCCTAGTGGAGCTCCAGCAGCTGAAGCAGATGCTACTTTCCCTGGCTATCCCAAGCCTAGCCCTTGTACCTTGAACAGGATGGAGAATGGTCTTGATCAATGTTCGCCTGACACCAACACCTACGACAGGTTCAACTCAAAGAGCGTACCTTTCTGTTTGAACTCGCCAAGCAAGGTTGCTGCAAGCTCAAATCCTTTGCCTGTACCTGGAATGGTTTAGATACTACCACACTAGAGCTACTGATATGCACGATGTTTGAGCTGAACAACTTCTGCATCACTTGCTCTCCCCATGATATGCAGTTCGTAACATGTCACAAAAGTTCAAACTTTCCCCATTGGTCGATCACAATGGTTTCACAGATGCACCATGACGTGCAATTGATTGTCCAATCAGCTTCATAAGGTACATGCCACCTCGCTAAAAGTGTGGCGGGCGCATCTATCATCCAGGCAGCACTATGCAGGGCTATATATTGTAGCGAGCGGTGGCCGCACTCACATACACTTTACAGAATCCCGCGCATTCCCTGACTCTACACTATACTAGTTCATCCAACATTAAAACCTCTCACGGATTATTGTGAGGAAGACAAGCTCCGGCGCCCTATCGTTCATAAAAGCTGATACGAAAAAACAAGCACGATGGACGCCGAAACCCAAGCAGACATCAAATCGTTCAGAGACTTTGCCATTCGCTCCATCAACAGCCATGAATACAACTCCGCAGAACAAGCTTACCGCCACATAATTGATGCCGTCCAAGAGCACGAAGGGCAAGAAGCCACATACTTGGATCGCTATAATCTTTCAAACGTACTCATGCTGCAACGAAAACACGCAGAGGCGGAGCCTATACTCAGAGATATGCTCAATTTTCTGGTAAAGAGGAATGTCGGTATTGATGATGGACATTTTCTTGAGCAAGAGCGTGGCACGGTTGGCCTTTTGATACAGAGTATCAGAGGTCAAGGCAGGACTGGAGAGGCGGATAAGTTGATGGCAGATGCTGGTTTTGATGGTCATGAAGAACAGCTGCTAGTTCGCAAGGGACGCTACGGATTCATTCTTTGAACCGGATACTTGTGATGCCTACATTTACTTGAAAGCTGCCGGATCATTGATGTGAGGCTGGTGCTTGGGAAAGTGTAGATGCATCATTCATTAGGACGTATATATCAGAGAGATAAAACATCTTCTTCATCGACGGTCACGGACTGATGTTTCCTTGCGGTCGCTTCCGAGGAGGGACTGCTACTGCAAAATTCGACCCCTTGAAGAGTTGCGTCTCTCCTGCCAGACGGCACAATAAGTGCTTTGATAACTATACCACACGTCAGCTTCTCGGAAACCCGGTCAAACACCTGGAGAGTCTTACCTGGACCAGAAGCACACAGCATACCGAGATTTACTTCTATAAAAGACCAGAGATTGATAGGCGCGGCTTCGCGGACGGGTTCAGCGGATAAAGTGTACACTCTGATCGAGTACAACCGTACACCAGCTACAATTGTAGATACGAATCCCACTCCAAATGCAGCAAGGACGGCGTATTTATCTCTTTTGGTCGTCTTTTTGAGCGACCAGAGTAGTGGTAATGGTAATGCAAAGATTAATATATCTGACGCAACTGTGAATGCATTCGTTGCTGTTGATAATTTCTGTCAGGCCTTTGGTCTTCAAGCAAGATCATTTCGTCGGATGCTCCGCGCTTACAATAGAAGAATGCATTGATGCTGATGCAAGTCCCCGATAAGCTCGGATTCCAGTACTTTGGTATCGGTCGACATTGGAGAAGAGTGACAAGAATTGTAGAGATGAATTGTGCGATCAGTAAGGCCATTGTAGCAACACTTGCTTTCCAGAACCAGGTGCGTAGATTACACGCTGTTGGCAAAATAAGTCAGAATACAGGAGGTTTCCAGATAGTCGCGGTGACTTACATATGCGAAGGTAGAGACACATGATGCTCATCTTAATACAGAACACACTTAGGTAGTAAAAGATTTGTATAGCGTAGATGGCCTGGGTAAGACGTCAACATCGGACTGGAAGTAGACGGGCAGCAAGCGAGATACCTGTAATGCTCGTGCGTCGTAGATAGCTGGAAGCTCCCAAACCTCCAAGCCAACTCCGTATTTGACAGACAAGAACGAGGAGATTGCGAATCCAATAGACCAGATCTGTCATTCTCAATCAGCACAAGTCTCCAACGACAGAAGGTCAGACCTACCCATGCGATCCCCATAAACAAGTCATCAAGTCCTTGTTTTCTTTTCCGCGTATACCACACATATCCACGAAGAATCATCACCAAAGCTTGTAGTCTCCATCAGTGGATGTACATCAACGATCTTCAGACACAGACATACCTCCGAGAGCAGTAGCGAGGATCCCGACAATAATCAAAGATTCCCGCTGTGTATGACGCATGTTTCCAGATTGATCTGAGGTTGAACTACGCCCGTAGGCATATGAGATGCAGACCGTAGATCCGGGTCGTTGACCAGTATATCACTTGTCTTGTCGGTCTCCCCGCATTGATCTACTACCTTGAGTTACCGGGTTGCGTCAGCCTTGGGAAAGAACGTTGTGGTTGTTTTCTCGCCGCTTGCCTAAATCCTTCGTGCGATTGTTGTTTCACGCATGTGCATTCGCCCCATGTCATCTGGCTTAGAGTATGGGAAGGCTTCACTGAGGATGGCTGAATATTGACGAGTACCTGCGCCATGTTCTAGACTAGTGATTTTGATATCTAGTCGCTGTAAGGATGTCGCCCCGTCATTATGTGGAGAGTTGTTAACTATACATTGCACCGTGAAGAAAAATTGGACTCGACTGGTCTGGTAGCATCTCGCCCTGATCACAGAAAGTTCCTTGCTCCATCAAGAACTCCCTTGCAGCTCCATGTTTTCTGTGCAACCTTCTGAGCAGTATCGGAGGCCTCGGTCTCGGTCTGGGTTTACTCTCATCGATGACGGGCAGACTCTTTGTTAAACACCTGTACTGACTCGTAAAGACGTCTTTCCAGACGACACACCACAGCGGTATACGCATCATCTGCATGAACCTCTCCATCTTGCTTCTCAGAAGACTGCGTTTGTCTATGGATGATGACCGACGGACTCCGCGAAACACGTTTGACTCAACGGGTATAACGGCTTCAATAAGTTCAACGGTGCAAACGATCGACTGAGCCCCTCTCCTCAGCTGAATGAACTTGATCATCAGATGCTGTCAGCCTTCTAGTTTAATCACACGAGCAAACATACCATAAAGAGTAAAAAAACAATGATGCAGTGATGAAGTTTAGTCGGATAATCTTCCACCTCGACAAGATGTTTGGTTTGCGATAACCAACTCCTATATTAAGTATCATACATGCGCGGATGAAAAGCTAAGACTTATGAAAGCTTCAAGTCAGCCTCGACATCAGTGACTCCCTGACTCTAGGACGATCCTACTATCGTAATGGCTTCAGGTAGCAGAATGATTACTTGGTCTGTGTCGTCTCGATGCGCTCCTCGTACACAGGGTTCTTGTCCATACTGTCTCTGCCCTCCTCAATATCCTTGGTCTGAGTCATATCAATCTGTGCCGGAATCTCAAAGCTTCTACCTCTCTTCTCAGGACCGAATGCAGTGGTGACAGCGATACCCAAAGCGATAATGGCAGTCGCAATACCCATGGTTGGTCCATAAGCTTCTGCTCGCTTGCCGTTGGCTCCCTTGACAAAGTTGGATTCGGCAATGGCATTGATGATCTGAGCAGATGGAGATGAAATCATGTTGCCGAGTTGGTAGGTAATACCGGGGAAGGAAGAACGGAAAGCGGGAGGTGAGAGTTCGTTAAGGTGGATAGGAATGACACCCCAAGCTCCTTGAACAAAGAACTGCATCATAAAACCGGAAGCTGAGAGGGAAGCCTCGCCCTCAGGAAGAATCCAGGCTGGGATGAGACACATACTGACCACTGAGAAGGACAATTAGCAACATCCAAACACAGTCATTTAGGATACTTACGAGCAGCACAGATGATAGCACGACGACGACCGACGAATTGGGAGAGATAACCAATGACTGAAGCAATCATTAGTCAAGATCGATACGAGAAGATATGGGGAAACGTACTGGTACCGCCAACACAAGCACCAGTCTTCATCAAGATAGAAGCACGACTAGCGCCAGCGTTTTTCAGGCCCTTCTGAGTAAGCATGAAAGTGGTGTAGCTGTCTTGAGATGAGTGACTGTAGTCTGTGACAACGTTAGTACCCAGTCATCTTGTCAAGAAGCTCTCAACTTACAATTGAACCAGGTCATCAAGATGATACAGTAGATACACATCTTCCATTGCTGGGCAAGCATGACCTTGGTCTCTTTCCAGAAAGCTCCCGGAGCCTTCTTGTGACCGTTCTTCTTTGCCTCAAGGAATTGTTTGGATTCGGGGAAGCAGCAGCGAATAAGACCAACACCGATGGAGAGACCAGCAGCAATCCAAAAGACGGTCTTCCAGGTCTCGACTGCACCTCCTACACCCAAATTGGCACAGGCAGCGAATACGTAACCCATGGAATAACCTTGTTGTAGGATACCAGACATGAGACCACGAGCTTCAGTAGGACAGTTCTCGAGAGCCATTGCGACAGCGTTTCCGTATCTGTGATAGGGTTAGTCTTGGGAAAGATTGGTAAGACATGAGATTGACATACACTCCGCCCATGAAGAGACCGAACAGACTGCGAACAGCCAAGAATTGATTGAATGTCTTTGAGTAGATGGTGGCGATTTGAAGAAGACCCAGGATTATCATGTTGGCGACCATGGGCCACTTACGACCCCACTTATCACCTGCAAAACCGAACAAAGCAGCACCAACAGATCGCAACAACAAAGTAAAGGTGATTGCTTCGGTGACGTCGGTCTTGGTGACATGGTAGTACTTTGACAGCTTGACGGTCTGGATCGAAAGAGCGTGAAAGTCGAATGCATCAGCAGTCCAGGCGGCAAGACCAACAAGGAAGAAGACCCAGTTCATGGCGGTGAGTTGTGCCATCAAGCTAAACGGGTTTCTAAGCTTGGGAGGAGTCTGCCATTCGGTCGTGGTTTCGCCACTTTCATTATAGATAACAACTCTCTGCTTCCACTTGAAGAGATCAGACCATGATTGCTTTGCTGTTGGCCAAACACCTTGAGCGATTGGATCGGCGGGTTCGTTGAAAGTCGGCATGATGTATGATCGCAAGGGGAGTTGTAAGCTGCGACACGAGACTCAATGTGAAAAGAGGAATGATCAGGGAGTAGCGACAATCGATTGATGCCATGAGGGAAGCGTGCAGCATGCTCTCCTTCTTATAATCAGGCAACTCTCGCTATTCCCTCCGAACTTGCTAGCGGTCAATCCTACTCTCTGGAGCCGCACCCCCATTGCATCACGCTAGAGTGACATTTTTGAACGACAAGACCACGAGACTGGTAACGATCGGGTCGACCCCGCAGTCTTTTTCGTCAATTCATGGTATGGTTTGGTGCGCCATGCAATTGCCAAGTCCACTTGCGGCGGTAGTTGTCTTGGCCTGGAGAGGAAAACATGGAGGATCATATGCCCCATGGGGAGATACTTTGATGAATGCCCTGCGAGAACAAAGTTGTGAAGTAACGGTCAATCATTCCTTCCGATTCCTCCCTTTCTCATAGCAGGATATTGGTTACCACAGAAGTTGGCAAACCTTCAAGGACTATGCCAACAACTTGGCGAACGTGAGTGGCTTTTTGGCAACAACAGTCTTGACAGTCTTGTTTGCGACTTGGAGAGAGCAAGACTTGTCAAGGTTGAGCGCAAGACTTACTGGGACTTTGCTTGATCTTTGCGAAAGTTCTTGTCCATGTGCTTGTTTGAACAGGCAGTTCAAGACAGGTCTTGGTGTGAGAATCCGAACGATTATCAGTTGATGTATCGCTATACAGTGTTGAGAGTTTGAATAGTGATTTCCCTGCAACTTACATCCCTCGGATTGTCTTCGTAGACACACGGTTATGGTTTTGTTTACTTCGCGTGGGCGCTTTTGGTGTCGTCGAGACGTTCTGCCAAGCGACTTACGACAGGAGATGAGAGGCTTGCGAAAACGGATCGGAGAGCAGGCGATAATCCACCGGGCCATCGAAAACTCCTTGCAATTCTGGTTATTCCCGGATCGTTGCGCCTCTGCGATACCTATGATCTCTCCATCTCGGGAGTCGGTATAATAAGGACTTAAGGCGGGCCGTGGGCGGGGTTGAGAACGACGGCTGAGAGCAATGATATTTGGCCTGTGGGAAACAAATTTCGCCCCTGCCGCTGAGGAGCTCAGTCATCTCCGAATTCGACTTGTTGCCATGACTATGAATAGTGGTCCGTATGTGACAGAAGGATTGTACTACGGACCTGTCAACTCATCGCTGCTCGGTATGGGCACGGTCTGATTCGTGTCGAGTGGAATTCTTCGATTGCCGCCATCGATTGTAGCTTCTTCTGAGGTCGCAGGTACGAACGGAGGTTTCCTGCCTAGATCTTCACCGCCAGGATGCCTAGTGAATCTGCTCATTGTGGAGCGAGTCCAAAACTTGCACTCGATGATCATGTAGCAAAAAACAACACTGACTACGGAGTACACACCGGATAGTAAGAGTATGGATGCTACTCCGTCCAGGTTCTCGGTGCAAAATTTCAGACAGAATAAAAGGGTGCCAAGGCTCTCCGAGTGCGTCACTTTGAAGGGCCGGTCGTGTTCCAGAACGACTCCATTGTGTTGCGGCGACCCTCAACGGTCGCAGAGAATCCTCGACAGCGGGTTTTTACTCTCCTATTCTTTTCCAAGTTGAGCACTCAATTGGGCTCAGCGACTGTATAACATACTTAGAAGAGGCGTCGGACCTTACCAATCCTAATTCGCCATGACTTACGACCATCATCCCACAATGTTGTCCCTGCTGCAACAAGTCGAAACTGGAGATGCAAAGACTGACCGGGACTTGCGATTACTATGCAATGCCGACTGGTCTTCGACATCGCTAGGTTCTCTGTCTTCATGGCCCCAGGACTTATTGACTCTTATTTATCTTGCCATGCTCTCTCCTCTACCACAATTTTTTCTTCTGGGTACAGATAATATCTTTCTGTATAACACCGCTGCCAGCCACCTACTTCGGGATCATCACCCTGCATACTTTGCAAAGCCTGTCGCAACTCTGGAACGTCTTGAACCACAAACCAATGCAATTACTCAGATCATCAAGGATGCCACCGAAAGCCGGCGGCCTGCCGTGCAAAAGCATTTGCCATTCTTTTTCGACAATGGTAATGACCTTGAAGAACTATTCTTGTCAACTACCATGATTCTTTTGCCACCGCATCTACTGGGATATCAGGCGACTGTTGAAGGCGCAACACTTTCGGTCGTCATTAGGCGACGAACACAGTGTCTTGCAACCCTGAGAAGCTGTTGCGGGTCAGCTAATGATATGACACAACTCTTGCAAATCGTTCTCCAAAATCTCTTTGCAGATGAGGATGATTTCCCATTTGGTATTGTTTATGAGATCAATGATCAGTCGCCCCCAGGGATCCCGTACGATAGTCCTCAACGCGATGATAGCGCTGTAAATTTGCATCTGACAGCAAGCATGGGAGAGTTTGACAGTCCACTACCGGAGAATATCAACCTCGGCACGGAACACAGCACGTTGGCCCACCACATGCGGAAAGCAATAACATCCCGGGAACCTGTAAATCTCAGACTCGAGGATGACAATACGTCAGCTCACTGGTGTCGGGCTTCGAGAACTCGTGGCTACAAGGACGATTCCAAGGAAGCAATCATTTTTCCAGCAAGCTGTACAGCTTTCCAACATGTCAAAGCACTCATGATACTTGGTATAGCACCTCGTAGACCGTTTGACGAGGCGTATGAGGTGTTCGTTCGCGATATCCAAAAATGCATTGCGGATCAAGCTTTTGCAATTTCATGCATGGAAGCAAAAGGGATCGAAAAACGCAAAGTGGCCGATCATGCTCGGGAGGAAGCTGAAATACATTCACGAGAGCTTGCCCTCCGCAAGAAGGAAGCTATGATAGCTAATGGCAAATTAGAGGGCGTTGTGGCAATGGCCGAGACTATTGATGTAGGATTTTTTGATTATCTACCAACAGGAGAATTGATACAAGGCAATGTATGTTGTACCTCTTTCTTATCCCAGTATATGGACTGACATCGAACAGAACGCTTTCCATCAACTGAGTGGGTACCCAACAGATCCAGCCCTCAACAAGCAATACACATTTATGGACTACTGTTTCAAAGACGATGCGGAGTTGGCAATGCAGAAATGGAATCTGCTATTGCAAGGCACTTCTACTACCTTTGAAATGCGCTGGAAGAATAATACACCCATAGGTCAATGGGTGCAAGCAGCTTGTACACCAATTTTCGACGATGCGGGCAATGTCATCAGCATCTCTGGATGTACGACAGATATCTCAGCACAAAAGCGCGCCCAGGAAGACGCCTTGAAGAAAGCCGAGGCTCTTGAGCAGGTGAGAGTTAGTCAAGCGAGACTGCTACAATTTACAGATAATGCACCTATTGGCATCGTAATACTGGAAGTATCTGGTCGACCGTCTTATATCAATCGCAGCTGGTACAACATCAAAGACCATCCAGAAATCCCTCCATCCGAAGTCGATGTCATGTCCGTCTATTATCCAGATGATGTTCTCAAAGTCAAGCGAAAACAAGCCGAGGCCATTGATCAACGGAAAACAGTTGAATTCCGAGCTCGGCTGAAAAAAAAGTGGACTTGCGTCGACGGTTCGTTTCAAGGTCAGGCTTGGGTCAGTGTCATGTATCTGCCTGAATTTGACGATAATGGTCGTCTGAGTCGTGTCATGTCGACATGTACCGACATCTCTCATTCTCAATTCTCCGAGCATCTACAACGCAAGAGACTGGAAGAAGCCATCGAAGCTAAAAGACAAACTGAGGCTTTTATCGACATCACCAGCCATGAGATCAGGAATCCACTCTCAGCCACAGTACACTGCGCCGACCTGTTGCAAGATTCATTTGTGGAAATGAACAAGCTCGTTGGATTGCTGGCAAACGGCAAGGATCAACAAAGCACAATAGCACAACTAGAGGACCATTTCAAGAGCGGCATTGACGCGGTGGAGACCATCCTCTCCTGCTCCATGCATCAGAAACGAGTTACAGACGATATTCTGTCATTATCGAAGCTCGACTCCAATCTTCTCCAGGTCTCACCATCAACTGTCCGTGCAACAGAAATGCTGGATAACATGTCGAACTTCTTCGCGGTGGAGGCTGGTCGCGAGAAAATCATACTAGAGACTCAACTGGATGATTCATTGAAGCAGTGCAACATTGAGTGGGTTGTAGTGGACCCTGGACGGATCACACAGGTTCTGGTAAACCTCGTTACGAACGCTCTCAAGTTCACAAAGACTTCAAGAAACAAGCGCAATGTCATCGTACGGCTTGGAGCATCAAAAGGACCACCTTCCAATCTATCGGTCAAATACGCTGAAGTAGAGAACCCCGAAGCCACAGCGCAGACATGTGTAGGCACCACCGATGATACGATTTATCTTTGGTTCTCGGTAGAGGATAGTGGTTGTGGCATGACCGAAGAGGAGCAGACGCGCATGTTCAATCGCTTTTCTCAAGCTTCGCCAAAGACTCACAATCAGTATGGAGGTTAGTACAGCTCACATTATTAAACCAAAACATCATCCAAGACTAACATCATCAGGATCTGGTCTGGGCCTTTTCATCAGCAAGAGGCTTGTAGAACTTCAGGGTGGGCAAATCGGACTCGCCTCTCAAGTCGACATTGGATCCAAGTTCGCTTTTTACATTGCTGCAAGGCAAACGACAAAGTCCACGGAGTCACCAAAGTCGGAGACCTTGCAACGTAATGATACCAAGGCTCTTTCTTTGACTCCTGCCATGACCACACCAACGACTAACGGTCAAGGTCGTCCTCCGGAATGCTATATTCTACTAGTGGAAGATAATTTAGTGAACCAGAAGGTCCTTCAAAAACAACTTACCAAGCACGGCTACAGGGTACAGATAGCCAACCATGGGCAAGAGGCGCTGGATTGTCTGATAAACACAAATGCTTGGAGACAAAAAGATCAAAGAGAAACAACGCCATCACCAGACATACATGTGATTCTCATGGATATTGAGATGCCCGTGATGGATGGCATGACTTGTTCGAAAAGGATTCGCGAGCTGCAAAGTTCTGGAGACATTCTCAGGCATATTCCTATCGTTGCAGTTTCCGCAAACGCTCGTGCCGAACAAACTAAACAAGCTCTCGACGCAGGGATGGATGATTTCATCACGAAGCCTTTCAGGATGCCTGAGCTGACTTCTGTGATCACGAAACTGCTGGGGACAGCGTGATCTTACGCCACAAGCAACTGCCTTGGTCAGTCTCTTCAAGCTGTCCGTTCCTATCAACCCAGAGCGTCGATTGAAGGCTTAAGGCAAGGAACTCTCATACCATCGCTTTGTATCTGGGCATCTGTTTTCAGATGAAATGATGGACACTATCGCACAAACCACGATCGGATTGCTGACGAGCACATGGTGTGTCTGAAGACAATAACGCTCATGACTC
Organism: Aureobasidium sp. EXF-8845; assembly: GCA_024195465.1. NCBI lineage: Eukaryota > Fungi > Ascomycota > Dothideomycetes > Dothideales > Saccotheciaceae > Aureobasidium > Aureobasidium sp. EXF-8845. The sequence continues at coordinate 17,297 of SWBH01000013.1, read as the reverse complement.
TGGACACTGGATTGCCGATGATTATTGCAATCACCAGCTTTCTGTCACTTTGGTGGCGGAGTTGCCGTTTCTGGACGAGCTGTTGCTGAATACCCGGGTTGGACAAAATCCAGCCTGAGTAGAGATGTCATGGCTGCTCTCGTGCTCTACCAGTGTCTCTGTCCATCCCCTGATATCAAGTATGATGTGTGGTCATCGGGACTCCAACATGGATGAGCACGGGTGACTAGAGTGTGCCTGCCGGGCCATCAGTGCCAAGTCATCCCCAGAATCCCTGCATCCCCGCATTCTCGACCCCACATCCCGTATGGTGTACTCTAAGTCAGTGTGGCACCGTGGCATCAAACGCTAACAGTCGTTGACTGCCGGAGGAGACTCAAGGATCTTTTGTTATATAAGAACATAACCCAGGTACCTGGTCGAATTAGATTCTTGAACATACTTAACAAGCATGGTTGCTCTCCAGACTCTCAGCTTATTAGGAGCTGCCCTGGGATCTTCTCTGGTCAGCGCTACGCATAATAAGAACGTCTCTTACACAAATCCTGTTCTTTCTGGATGGAACAGCGATCCCAGTTGCGTATTCGTCGCGGAGCTTGATAACACGACATTTTGCACAACTTCATCGTTCATTGCATTCCCTGGTGCACCGGTCTATGCCTCAAAAGATCTCATCAACTGGAAATTAGCAAGCAATGTAATCAATCGACCAGAGCAACTTCCATCTCTCCAGACTAGCAACAACATCCAAGGAGGAGGTATATTTGCTTCCACTCTTCGTTACCATAACAGCACTTTCTACCTCATCACCACCTATGTCGAGAGTCCACTACCTCCCACCTTCTACATCTTCACCTCCAAGGACGCAACCAACGACTCGGCTTGGTCGATACCATTTGCTATCGAGACTCCGTATATCATTGATCCAGATATCTTCTTCGACGATGATGGTACAGTCGTTGTTGCATACGCTGGTCACCCAATCAAGGCACAGATCATCGACTTGAAGACTGGTAACGCTACCGAGACCTTTGACATGTGGAATGGTACAGGCAATGGCTTTACCGAGGGCCCGCATATCTACAAGAAAGATGGTTACTACTATCTAATGATTGCAGAAGGTGGAACAGAGCTTGGCCACTCAGCCGCCATCGCTCGATCGAAATCTCTTCGTGGACCTTATGAGTCTTCACCCTCCAATCCTTTGGTCAGTAATCGCAGGACGAATGAGTATTTCCAATCAGTTGGACATGCCGATTTGTTTGAAGATGCTTCTGGTAACTGGTGGGGTTGCGCGTTGGGTGTGCGTGGTGGACCCAAACTCTACAATCAGACGGTCTTCCCAATGGGTAGAGAGATGGTCCTCTTTCCCATGACATGGCCCAAGGGTGGGTGGCCCATTGCTAGCCAAGTCCGTGGTAGAATGACTGGACCTTTGCCCCCTCCAACTCTTGACGTGAGCGGTGAAGGTCTATTTGCAGGAGGCGCTGACATCGTTGACTTTGTACCTGGTTCATCTTTCCCCAAGCACTTTGACTTCTGGCGTGCCCCAGCAAAGCCCGAGTCTTTCACCATTTCTCCAAAGAATAAGCCTAACACGTTGAGATTGACTGCTTCGAGAGCGAACCTAACTGGACCTGCTGACTTCAACGCTACAGACGGTCTTACACTGATCATGCGCCGTCAAACACAGACACTTTTTAACTTCACTGTCGATGTGGAGCTACTTGGTAGTAAAGCGCAAGACGGAGATGAAGTCGGTGTTACAAGCTTCCTCGACCAGTATCAACATGTTGACCTTGGTGTGGTTTACTTGGCCAAGAATAAAAAGGTTTCTCCTTATCTACGCTTCAGAGCTACCGCTTTTGGAAAGACCAACTTTACTGGAGTCGTTCCTGAAACTAAGATCGTCGCATTGCCTTCGGACTGGTTGAACGACTTGGTGAGACTCGATATTTCCACCATCAACGCCACATTCTTCTCTTTCGCAGCCGCTCCAGCAGCCAGACCTTCTTGCCAGATCGTTGTGGGTGTTGCAAACACTACAATCGTCTCTGGTCCTGGAAACGCTAGTGGTAAGTTCATGTCACATGTCAAGACGGAGTCAACATCTGATCAGTGATTAGGTGGTCTATTGGGCGCTTATGCTACAACAAATGGAGCCAATCGTACCGTACAGACGTTCGTCAGTCGCTGGAGATACACACCAGTCGCGCAGGAGGTCAACTATGGGGAGTTCATGTACTCGACTTGATTCACTATTAACGAAGTGCGGAGTTCCTTCATGGGTCCAAGTCTTGAGGAGACAGCTATCAGTGGTAGCATATATGGACTCGAACGTTCGTCATCAAAAGCATATCCTGAGTCGGTCGCGGTCCCCTCGTCAAGACCCGATGAATACATCCGAGGCATGAGCCCGACTCTCCAGAATGGGAAAGAGCTATCCAGCAGTCGTCCATTCCTCAGCCAAAAGACCATAGATCAGAGAATCCCTGATTCCAATATGCATCTCCCACTCCGCACGCAATCGTCCTTCTAACTGGAATCCTAACTTCTCAAGCAACTTGATAGAAGGTTGATTATCAGGATCAACATCAGCAAAGACACGCCTCTGTCCTTCGCCAAATAACTTGTCAATCAACAGTTCCACAGCTTCCCTGCCAAAACCACATCCAAGCTCTTCACGAGCAATCATATAGCCAATTTCAGATACACCTTTTCGCTTTGTGGACGCAGCTACGAATCCGATGGCGGTGTCTGAGTCGAGTTTGATGATTGCCCAGATTTTCCAATTCGAGGTATCATTTTCTGTCTCGGCAAAACTTTTGCGCAAGTCTGAGATATTCGTAAAGGGTTTGCTGGACCAGTATTGCATAGAGTCTGGGTGCGACATTGTTGAGAAAAGAGCCTCGGCGTCGGATTCTCGACGTGGGCGTAGAGAGAGGCGGTGCTGTTTTGATTTGATGTTTGGATCGGCCATTTTTGTCTTCGGAGATATGTTGTAATGCGTTGAGGATGATTTGTACGGATCGAGGTACGATATAATGAAGGAGTCGGACGCGCTTGGACCTCGGCGTCACCGGCGGCGACCTATTTCAGACAGCGACTTCCTCCTCTTTTCGCCATGAACAACCACAAAAGTATGCGACTATGAGTCGGATTCGCTGGAGATGATCCTGCAGGGCATCTCGGTGGACTCGTCTCGAATTTGAAGTACACTGTGCATTTTGATAGCCAATCCCAGTCAGTGCCGCGAATCGGGAAAGAGCAATCGAGTTACTGCGCGCATCGTTCTTCCGACAACTTTGATCTTCGCTACTTCCACATTTCGAGAAGCGGTTTGATTCTGGGCGGGAAGGCAACATGTCTGAGGAGACTTGGGCAGACCCGAAGAAATGCGAAGCTGTGTGGACTGAATTCTGCAGTCTACTCGAGTACAACATAACAATTCGAACCAGAAAGTCGGGAGGCATATGTATCTCAATCACTGCTCGCTGATATTTATCACGCGGTTTTCCATACTTTTTGAAATTTCTCGACTCATACCGAGATCGGAAAGAAATGGTGCGCAGAAGCTTTTGCTGCCTCTAGAAGGCGCGCTGACGGGGGAGAAAGACGCCTGCTGTTTTGATTCGTCTTCGGTGATGCCCGTGCTGGCTGAGGCTTGCTTCCGCTCGCGTTTTTCCCGACAGCATGAAGATTGCACTGACTGTTCTATTTCTCACACAACAACACTTCGTGCTCTTTTACCACCTGAATGTTAAGACGCGTCTCCTTGCGAGATATGTGCCTCTCTAACAGCCAATGGGACTCCGATACTGAGGATGAGAGCTGAGGAATGCCTGCTGGTTATCGTGGCTGACAGCGCGTGATACCGTCGTCTGCATTAGTCGCATTGATTCCGCCTTGCTGCAGACCGCAGCCCGGATTCTGGATCTCCGAAGGATGCTCCAAGGACCACTGTGCATGCAATCCCAGCAAATGGGACGCTCCAGCAGCTCTAGAGTCCGCACTATCTTTCAGCCACGATTTGCGCGTGATTCTGGGAAGCGGGACGAATGGATAATCTTATGGAAATAGTAAACATACATAGAGGCTGGAAAGTCGCGTCATGATAGAAGAGTGGCCAGCCGGTTTTCCCTCGCTCTTCTCACCCCTCAAATCTGGACCTACGCCAGCAAATCGGGAACAAACTGACTGTTCAGTATGGCTCTCAGTCTACAGCACATCCAGATTGGTTGGATATCTGCATTACCTATTGAGGCACTCTTGGCTGAAATTATGCTCGACGAGCTGATTGAGCAAGCTATTCCACTCCCGCCTAACGACAACAACATATATACTTATGGTCGAATTAACATCGCTGGGACGAATGCATCCCATGTCGTGGCTATAGCCCAGCTCCCTCTATCGACAACTGGAAAAGCGTCTGCCGCCACAGTTGCAAACAACATGCGCCGGACATTTCCAAACTTGAAGTTCGGCATCATGGTTGGTATCGCTGGCGGTGTTTGGACTGAAGAGGTGGACGTTCGCCTAGGAGACATAGTCGTGGGTGTTCCCGACGACGGTGGTCCTGGGATCATCCAGTACGACCATGGAAAAGCTATTCAAGAAAGCGAGTTCATTTTGAAAGGAATCCTCAACAAGGCTCCTGACTTGCTCCGAACCGCAGCTGGACTGCTCAAGCGAAAGCACATGAGGAGGCCAGGTCAGTATGTCTCTACTATGGAGAACGAGGAGGTGAAACAGCATGCACCTCGTCCCAATGAGGACAACCTATTCTCTGCCACATACGTCCACCAGCAGGGCAAAACTTGCAAAGGCTGCAACACAGCCCACCTCCGCGAACGTTCCTACCGCACCGATCTGATTCCCAAGGTCCACCATGGAGCCATAGCCTCTGGCGATCAAGTCGTGAAAGACGCGATCTTTGCAGAAAGAATACAGAGAACACATAACATCATGTGTTTTGAAATGGAAGCTGCTGGGCTTGATGCTTTCCCCTGCCTAGTCGTACGGGGCATATCTGACTATGCTGATACTCACAAGAACGATGATTGGCATGCATACGCCGCAGGTACTGCAGCCGCGTATGCTAAGGAACTTCTATCGGTTGTTCCTCTTACCGCTGTCGCAGAACTTTCTAGCACTGGTTAGTCATCCTTAGAGTTGCTCAGATGAATAACAACATCTCTCACAAGTGTTTGAACCCAATGCTCTCTTTAATTGGATCTATCCTACTTGAAGAGTTTTCAAGTTCTAACTCGCCTCTGTAAACCTTGGCTGACGGAGTCGACGATATTAGGCAACACGTATTGGAATGTGCCAAGCGCCCCCAGTCCACTATTCACGGGACGACAAGACCTCTTAGACAGTATGAAAGATCATCTAGTCATCACACCGCAGAAGAAGGACCGGCCAGTTTTTGTGCTTCAGGGTATCGGTGGCGCTGGAAAGAGTGAGACGGCTATCAAATTTGCAGCGGAGAACCAAGACAGGCATGTTTCGAACCATTCAAGTTGAAGAGATCGACTAACCAGAATAGTTTCTGGGGTATCTTCTGGATAGACGCCGACGATAGGCAAAAGATTGAACAAGGATTTGCCGATATTGCCAGAATGCAAATCCCTCCCTTGAAAGATACAACATCCAGAAACGTGATCCGATGGCTTGCGACTACCAAGGAAACGTGGCTGCTTATCTTGGACAATTGCGATGACCCGGCGATTGATTTTGCTCGATACATGCCTTCACGGGGTGGCAGCGTAATCATCACAACTCGCTTGACAGAATGCCGGATTCATGGAACATGGAAAAATATTGACGAGTTAGGGAGAGAAGATGCTAAACAGTTGCTGCTTAAAGCAAGCGGTCTCGAAGGTGGCGACCAAAAATCTCTTATACCCGTTGCGGAGTCAGTCGTTTCTATTCTCGGACAACATGCGCTCGCTCTTGTCCATGCTGGCGCCTACATCAGGAGGGGGCACTGCACGTTGAGCGAATATGTACAATTCTTTCGGGACGAACGAAGTCGACTCATGAAGTTCAAGCCTGAGCAACAGGCTTCACGACACGGAAGTGTTTACACAACATTCGAAGTCACTGCAAAAACTTTGGCTTCTTCTGACAAGCATGACAGTCATCTTGCTCTGAGATTGCTGGATATACTCGCGTTCCTAGATCGCGAAGCAGTCGAGGAGGAAGTCTTCATCAGCGCGTTTAGCGAATGTCATAAGTTTGAGGCCGACCATGGATATTTATGGGAGGAAAACGAGGTCCAATTATCTCCGTGCTGCGCTGTCTTGAGTACTGGAACTGACTCGTCTAATGAGCACCAAAGTGGACCAGTCAAACATGACGGCTTCGAAGGCATGACAGACATGTCGTGCAAGTGGAGAGGAAGCCATCGTTACACCGGCGAATGCGAAGTGCGGAAGCACGAACCGATCGAGACTAAATTAGCCCAACCAATGCACAAGGACTCTCAGGAGTCAAATGAACCCATCTCAGGAAACAGCAATGTTCCTGACATCATGGACGACTCAACATTATCGAACTGCGTTCCCGTCATCGTTCATTCGTCGAAAGTATCAAACAATGAGATGCTTTCTACTGATGCCGTTGACATTCCAGATTTCGGCAACAGTGTTGATGACGATGGTGAACTTGACCATCTTGACCTCTGGCACTGCGATCGAATCAGATCAAGTGGTTTCGTTCATGGTCAGAAGAACACGAGACTTCGCGCCGCCAGCACACGCCTTGCAGACCTGTCTCTCATCAGATTCAGCAACAACAGGATTTCAATGCACCCTGTCGTGCACGAATGGGCGCGTGTTCGACTCAACGAAGTCGCTCGACAAGACGCCTGGGAGCAGGTTCTGTCTCTACTTGCTCTGTCCGCACTCCACCCAGGTTGGACACCCTTAACTAGAATGATCGTGACACACACAAAAACCTGTACTCGCAATTTGGGCGGAGACGAAGGCCGGCTGTCGCTGTCTCTGAATATCGCACGAGCGCTTTTTCAACTGGCGACGTGTTGTCACCTCGATAAAAAGAACGAAGCATCGCTAGTGATCTTCGAGGCCTTGTTCGAGTCACCTGGGATCCAACCTCACACGCGGTCTTATAAAAACAGTTTAGTTCTACGCAAGAAGGCAGAGTGCCTGGGAGAGTTAGGAAGACCTGAGGAAATGCAGAGCTGTGTGGATCAAGTTCTGCAGTCCGTAACTTGTTGGTATGAGCCTGACAGTTGGGAGGCATATAGCTGCCTGATGCTTCTAGCCAATGCCCGTTGTGCGGCTGGCAACTTCCGAGACGCGGTCGACCTGTTGGAACCACTATATGAGCGAATGATACACAGCCCTGTGTTCCTCGACTCGGACCAGCGAGAGTTTCTACAAACGCTGAGTGACGCGAATCATAGCCTTGGGAACAGTGAACGGGCTATAGCCTTGTTAGTTGAGGAGCTTGAGATCACTCAGAAAAAGTTTCCGCTTGATGATCCCGCTATGCGTGAAATTCTCTCCAGGTTATCAGAGGTGTACATCGTTGTCGGTGAAGCTGAAAAGGCTGTGACACTACTCAAGGATGCTGTCAAACTGAAGGGCAAACAAGACCCGCCACATCACACCTGGCACTGGATGATGGTCACCTTAGCGAGGGCGTACTTGCGACTCTATCAGTACGATGAAGCGATTCCGATCCTTGAAGCTGTATCTTCCCATGACGTGGGGAAACAAGTGGGTGACGACGAGTCTCCGACTAAGATACTGAACGGACTAGCAATCGCTTATCTCAGACTTGACAAGCCTGATCGGGCAGTACCGTTGTTCGAGGAAGTGGTCGAGGCTAATAGGTCAAGTCGTCTCCCAACTGATCCAGGACGACTAGAATCTATGAGCCTGCTCGCAGAAGCATATCTTAAGATTGGCAAGCCTGAGCAAGCAGTCTTATTGCTCGAAGAAGTTGTCAAGATCGACATGTCAAGACTCCCCCCCGATGATCCGGAACGTTGCAGAAATATGGACGACCTCGCAGAAGTATATCTTGAACTTGACAAACCCCACCAAGCAGTCCCTTTGCTCGAAGAGGTCGTCAAGATCGACAAGTCACGTGGTTTAGAATATCACGGATCCATCGATAGGCTGGCTCAGGCTTATATCACACTCGCCCAACCGGATCAGGCAGTCCTACTACTTGAAGAGGTGGTCGAGCTTAATAAATCCGTTCTTTCATCAGTTGATATGCCGCAATTAGCAATCACGGCTAGGCTCGCACAGGCATACATAAATCATGATAGACCCAATCAGGCAGTCCCGTTGCTCGTAGAGGTGGTCGATATCGAGAGGTCAAGCCTTCCTCCAGATGATTCGAGGCGGTTAGACAATGTTGAAAATCTGGCAGAGGCCTATATCCGACTCAACGAGCCAAGTCAGGTAGTCATATTGCTCGAAGAGCTAATCAACAATCTTCCACCACGCAGTCCAACACGAATTTCAAGGACAGCAGATCTAGCAATCGCTTATCTCGCCCTCAGCAAACCGAGTCAGGCAGTTACGCTGCTCGAAGAGCTAAGTGAGGATTATTCACCAGATGGACAAGGACTATCCAGACTGCTAGCAAAGGCCTATCTTCAACTTGACAACCCATCTCAAGCAATTGAAGTATTTGAGGACTTAGTCAGTCATCTTCCAGCGGATGGCCCAGCTCGGGTAACTAGTGTGAACTTGTTAGCAACCGCCTATCTTCGGCTTGACAAGCCAGATCTGGTCGTCACAATGCTTGAAGAGCTGGTCGATTGTCTTCCAGCAGATCTTCCGGTGCGACTGCACAGTATAAATTTGCTAGCAGATGCCTATAATCAACTCGATAAGCCTTCTCAAGTAATGGCATTGCTCGAAGAGGTGGCGAAGTGCCTTCCAGCAGACGCTATAGGACGACAATACAGTATAGACATGCTATCAGAAGCGTATCTCCAACTTGACAAGCCATCTGAAGCAGTCGCGTTGCTAGAAGAGGTAATCAAGTGCTCCCCGAACGGCGCTTCAGAGAAACCGGTCATAAGTACAAACATACTAGCAGATGCGTACCTCAGACTCGGCAAGCTATCTCAAGCAGTCGTATTGCTCGAAGAGTTAATAAACAGTTTTCCAGCGGACGCTCCAGAAAAGTCGGTCAACAGTATAACGCTGTTAGCAGATGCCTACTACCAACTTGACAAGCCATCTCAAGCGGCCACATTGCTCGAAGAGCTGGTCGAACGTTTTTCAGCGGACGATCCAGCCAGATTGGAGAGTGTAAACATGCTGGCAAATAGCTATTTGATTCTGGACAAGCCAGATCAGACAGTCATACTGCTCGAAGACCTCGTCAAATGCCTTCCGTCGGACCCTTCGGAAGAATTTACCAACAGTATGGAGCTGCTCGCAGAGGCCTTCTGGAAACTCGACAGGCTCGATGAAGAAGTATCATTGCTGGAATTTATCGTTGCATGGAATAACAGCCATCTGGCGGAAGACAACGCAACCCGTCTCGTATCTTTACGCAGACTAGCACGGGGCTACACGAGACTCGGGACACGTGAGAAGGTCCAAGTGGCAGTATCATTGCTCGAAGAGGTAATGGAGAAGGGGAAGAATACTTTGCATGCAGATTCAGAAGATTTGAGGATCACAAAAGAGAGATTGGCCGATGCCCAGGAGAAGCTGCGACAGGTTTCTCAATCAGAATTGCTTGTAGGCTCTGATGTAAAGCAAGACATCTCGAATGTTACAGCAGACAGATTCTCAGATTACACGGTCCACCAGCACATCCAAAGTTTCACGAAAAGAGCGGCGTTGATGTTTTGATATCTGGCCTTAGCCTTGCACGAACATTCTCAATTTAAGTAATAGTATGTTCCGAGGTGGAGACTTTCTCTTGTCAATTGAACCTGGTCTCGATCTGCCTGCGGAGTTCTACACATCTGGCGCAGCTTCTAGGTAACCCAGGGGTGCCAGGGCTGGCGGGAAGGATAGATTATTCGGCACGTGTTGTCTATGACGATAGAACACACACGATCTCAGGAAAAGCAAGGAACAACTTGCTTGCTTTTTCGCTGTGAGGACGGCATAGCTATTCGGTTTGGACAGTCAAGCAGATTCGGTTGACCGTGAGAAATCTCGGGAAAAGTCGGGCTTGGGATTGCTGAACGCTTGCCTGCGTCTTTGCACCATTGATCACCCTGATGTGTTGGGAGCGCTCTACATATTATAGCACCGCTTGCTGATGTCAAGGGTCACAAGAAGTAGTTATACAGTCGGCATAGTTTCTACCCCCAGGTTCGTCCCTTCCGTAAAAGTTCTGGATCCTAGCGCCGTTTATTTATCGAACGGTTTGCGAACGGTGCTATAACAATCCAGCCTCAGATAGAAACTACTAACAATGATCTGCAGCCATTATAGGAAACATCGTTAAGACTATACGCTGGCCGATCAGACATTCATATTCGCAGCCATACTCTTTTCGAAGAATCTGTCGACGTCGTGCACGAAGTCGACCCGCCGACGCCAGATCTGACAACGATGGTAATCCACCGCCTTGACATACCGCATCCTTCAGCTACAACGGTTGATATCGAAATTCAAGACAACGGTGACATCAGGATAAGGTGATGGATGAATATATTCACGACACAGGCCAAACTCTGAATGTCGCAAGCTCCTGGGTAACCTTTTTTCTGACCCTGTTCTGCAAGCAAAGATGGCGTCGCATCGATTCTCAGTGGTAACACTGCTTGTTTTACTCTTTTACGTTGCGACTGTTCATTCCGCCATCATCCAAAAGAGAGCGACCTCGTCTAGTGCGAGTGTGTCGAAAGTCTCGTCTTCCAGCAAGGCATCTTCTTCCAGCAAGGTCACTACCTCCAGCAAGATCTCATCTTCAGCTCAAAGCAAGCTCGCAACTGGTGCTAGCGTCTCAAACCCAAGAACTGGTTCAACTACTTCAATTGCTTCAGCCGATGCTACAGGATGGTATGCTATCCCTCAAAAAGGCATTCCTGCCAACAGAGCGGATGCCATCGCGACTAAGCAAAAGAACTTCGGATATGGACCTCCCGTCGCAGGTGGACCATTCTTCCCTAATGGATCTCTCGGTAACACTCTGATCAGCAACGACGTAGCAAGCCTTCAAGCCGAAGCAGATACTCAGATGACCGAGTTGACCGCAGACAGCCAAACTGCTGCTTCTGACACTAGCAAGTACAATGGTCTGAAGACATTGAATGACTATACACTACTTTACGATAACGAGTGGCTCAAGACACTTCCTTCTGGTCCTATTCCTGGCATTCTCACAAACTACACCCAGGACTTGCTATTCTCAATGGAACGTCTTTCTCTCAGTCCCTACCAGATTCGCAGATTGAACTCCTCGGAAACTCTCAACTTCAAGATCGATGACACTACTGCAAGGAAGATCACTGGCATGACACAGCAGCAACTCCTCACATCTGGTCGCTTGTTCTACTCCGATTACAGAGATCAGGCAAAGCTTCAAGTCACTACACAGCCTCGTTACTCGGCTGCCGTGGATGCTTACTTCTATATCAATCAGACCTCTGGAAACTTCTTGCCTCTGGCCATTCGCACCAACCAAGGTGGAAGTGTCATCTATACACCAGCAGATAGCCAAAATGACTGGATGCTTGCAAAGATCATGTACAACGTCTGCGATATCTGGTTTGCTCAGTGGGAGCATTTGCCTAGAACTCACGAAGTCGTTCAGATTGTCTACATGGCAGCTGTTCGCACTCTGAGTGATTTTCATCCCGTAAAGGCTGTTCTTGACAGACTCATGTACCAAGTCTTTGCCATCCAGCCCCTGGCACAGCAGACTTTGTTCTCCCCTGGTGGCGTCGTCGACATTGCTTTCCCTTACACTTACCAATCTGCACTCAATTACAGCAGCAACTACTACTTCACTCGTAGTGGTTTCTTCCAGTCGGGATACTTCCTTACTAACCTGAAGAACCGTGGCTTGATCAACTCGACTACTGGCCCTCAGCTGAAGTCCCTGCCTTACTATGAAGATGCTTCGGTCATCTACAACGCTCAGCGTACTTTCATGACTTCATTCATCAACTCGTACTACTCGGACGATTCAGTGGTGGTTGCGGATAAGGAAATCCAAGCTTTTGTCAAGGAGTGCAACGGTCCTGCCAAGGTCCAGGACTTCCCAGCTACAATCAACACCAAGAACACACTTATTGATGTTCTCACTCACATGGTAAGTACTTGAAGACACAATGGTTACAAACATACTTACTGTCGTGACAGGCTCATCTATCTTCAACTGCTCACCACACTGTCAACACCAACGAGCTCATGTCCGCATCAGCAACTCTTCCTTTCCACCCCATGTCCCTCTGGCAACCCGTCCCGACGAAGAAGGGCACAGTCTCAAACCCTGCCACTTTCCTGCCTCCGTTCAACAACGCACAAGAACAGATTGGTGTTGATGCCCTCTTCTCTCGCAACTACCTTGCTGGTACCAACAGAACCCGTAAGTCAAGCATAACTCTTGATTTGCTATCAGCATACTTATCCAGATTAGTGAGCTACATGTTCGCCGATGACGCCATGCTCAAGCGTATGAATGCAAACACCAGGACTGCTGCTGCAACATTCAAGAAGATTATGGATTCCTTCAGTTCGACTCTCAAAGCCAGAAAGTTTGATTCCAAGGGTCTGTCGCAGGGTATGCCGTTTGTGTGGACCGCTTTGGATCCCAATGTCGCACCTTTCGGTGTCACTGTTTAGAGGGCAGGATTGAACGCTGTAAGAATGATTTGTCATGTTGTAAAGCAATATTAATAGCAGAAGATGTAGTTCGATAATGGGCGGTATTAAGCATAACTGTTCGGTATGTACGCTTTTCCGAAACTGAATAATGGTTCGTGCCTGCATGCGACTTCACCCGAACTCGTCCGTATACATCCAACATGTACCTCCGTCATGCATATCCCCCGCCTGACTCGAGCCGTGTCAGTGCACTCCGTTGTTCATCTAGACTTTCGCGGCCACTTGGGATAGTTAAAGGTGATTACACCCAGAATAATTTGTAGTAAGCCGTTCACTGAAATCATCATATCCATTCTAATTTGAGTTCTGCATCGCTTAACTGTCACATGGCAGATCTTAGAGAGCGTAGGCGTGGAAGCTATGCAACGCTCGAGGATGTTCAGTTCTTCGCTGCTTTGATACGAGATCAAGAACTGTATCGCCGAAGTCCATCGAGCCGACCGATATTCATATTCAAAGGCAAACCCTATCCGTACAAAGAAGTAGCACGACGCATACATAGAGCGAGGATTTCAGGAACCTGGCCTCAAGAATTGAGCAGCACGATACCACAGCCAGATTACATTCAGATCTTACCTGCTCGAACCGGCTCCACCGACTCCGATGCTTCTGAAGGGGACGACCGCCAAAATCCTCGGGATACGACTCTCTGCATACATACGATTGACCAAGAGGGACAAACGCTCCACCTGTCTCACGATCGGTCCTACCAGCTGATGTTTGATGAGGATACAAAAATCTCTATTGCACTGCCTGATTCGAAGGAGCTGCAGATGACTGCGAGACTCTGTCAGAATATCTCCGTTTATCTCAGCGCAGCTCGTGACGATAATCGTTTTACCAGCAATGATGCAGGAGAACTGGTCAGTCGATCTTCGGCAAAAAGCTTCACAAATCTCAACGACTTTCACAAATACTGTATCATCGCAGTCGAGCTGTGGGATAGGAAATACTGGGCTCAAGGCACCATCCTACTTGTTCGTGCTTTGGAACTTGCCGAGATAGTTCTGGACGAACAAGATCCCAAATTGCTGGATGTTCTTTGTGATCTGTGTATACTGCTTCCAACCAAGGGTATGGGGAGACTGTACGACATATTAAAGGACAAAGTATGCAGCATGGTTGAGATCAGAGCTTCGAAGAAATATGGTCCGCGTCATCCTTGGGCGCAAATCTTTGCTTGCATAAGAAGACTGTCCAGCACTGATGTGGTAGCTACCTTGCAGCAAAGTTGGAAATGTGGTTACGACTCCATGGAACGCTTGTTCCCAGAGGATCCGTGGGACACAATCAACATATCCTGTTATTCGAACCATCAATTGCGCATAGGCGCGAATGAGCAACATCATTGGGATGCACTCCTGGATCGATCTTCTCAGCGACATCAAAGCGATGTTTGCGACACACAGCGACAATTCGCTTGCGGCAAGATTCTTTACTTGAAAGGCGACTATCGTGAATCTTTAGAGGTCATGGAAGGCATCATCTCACATTGTTTTCAGGCAAGACAATCCAACGAGACTAAGTGGATGCCTATGGAGATCGAAGCTCTGGAAGTGTCGGCTCGCTGCCATTTTGCCATCCATAAGCTGACACCAAACACTCGGGAGATCTCTGAAGGCGAAAATTTACTTGGAAATGCCTCGGAGTTGAGTAGAAGAACTCATGAGCCACATTCTGCCACAACAATTGCTTTGCAACACACGTTGTGGCTATGGCTACTGGAACAAGGTCGGATTCGTGAAGCCAATGTATTGAGAAAAAGTATTGATCGCGAGACTAAGATACCGAGGTTATTATGAAGTTACTAACAAGGACGCATCCCGCTATCCTTATCTCGATTCCGATAAGAGTTCGGACTGTGCTTAGCTTACCTCGGCTCCATCATCTCAGCATACTCTGTCAACTTTCGCGACATCTCTGACCGAACATGCTCTGACGGCGGTTTGGATCTGTTGTATCGATATGGGATCTCCAAAAACTCATCTTCCTCAACTCCTCACATTCGATGACGTTCGATCTCTTCTCGACACATTGTCTTCGCCATCGCCACAAGATATCCGCAAGCTCAAGGTCACGGCAGAGTTTCATATGATCTTCGTCATCACCTATACAGCAGCTGATCTCAATCCTGGTTGCGCACTCAAGATTTCCATCCACAGAATGACAACACCACCGAGTTGATTCTACGAGTATCTGGAAATCACATTTCGAAGATAAAGACTGAGAATGAGGCCGCCGTCTTGTCATGGCTAGATAAGGAGACGAATATACCCGTACCACGGGTAATCGCGTATAATTCTTCTGTCAACAATCCACTTCACCATGAGTATATCCTGATGACTCGCGAGTCTGGACATAGTCTGGCAGATGTGTACAGTTCTTTCGATTCTGCACAGATGGATACTATCTTGGACCAATTAGTCGATGTCAATGCCGAGTTGCACAAGCACACATGGTCTCATATTGGCGGTCTCACCTTCGATGACGGTGGCCACATCATCCCGGGTCCAGTACTTGAAGAAACATTCTGGTTTGAACCCGATATCCTCGCTCTATGGCCAGCTAGTGAGACCTTCGACTCTCTCAACATATCCGGACCCTTCGATTCATACACACAGTACATCTCCGCACATTTGGTCAAGTACAAACATGCCATTGAAGTCCATCCATCTTTGGAGTTCATGCATGACATTTTGCCTCAACTCGATCGCTTCCTCACTAACATCATTTCCGACCCTCTGCAAGTCAAACTCGACAATATTCCGCTACGTCTCGCTCACAAAGACTTACATTTTGCGAATATCCTGGTCGACTCTGCCACTGCACGTATAACCTCAATCATAGACTGGGAGTTCGCTGGTGTGGTCCCTTTTACCCGTTGGAATCCCAGTAGAGCATTTCTATGGAACGCTCAGGACAATGATACATCGATGGATGAAAAGACTACTTTGATGGAGAGATATGAGAAGAAAGCCAGAGACAGAGGACTTGGATATGTGGTTGATGATGCAAAATATACATCAAAAGAGCAGGAGAATATGCAGACGGTTGCGAACTTTTTGAGAGCGATTGTGGAAGTATGCCCTAGAAGTCAAGCCAGTGGTAGTGTGATGGGTTGGAAGGAGACCGTTGTGAACGCCATGAAAGAGCTTGGAGCATAGAAGTGTGCAGTTTTGGAGCCCTGTCTCGTCGCCTGAGGTCAGACCATAGTTTTCGTGCGTTGCGTGTGCTAGGCATCGTGTGTGTCCCTTTCGAATATCAAATTTGTCTTTGATTTCAATGGCATGGCAGGGGATATGAAGCTTCTGTGTTGTCTGAGAAGAGAACGCGAATCATCCTTTTCAAGCAATTTGAGGATGACTCGTGCTGGTGGAAGAAGATCGCTCAGTACCACGACTTTTGGCCAGTCGGGAAACATGTCCTGGCAACAGCTCCTAGCCGGGTTTTCTCGCGTGTCTTCTTCCAACAACGACCATGCGGCTCAGGACATCTCGTGTCGATGACTAGATTCACTTTGATCGACATCAGCGCGCACATGTCGAAGGTCGGAGGATCAGCTTTGTCGCCTTCCTCGCAGCATTCGAATCTCACAACGTCTTGGACCGTGTTGGCGGCGAGTGAGAACAGTGCCGACCTTTTCATGGACCGAGCTTGTAATAGTTACTGCTGTTTCGAAAATTGATGCTGTGATAGCAAAACAATGGCACGATACAATTTCGGCTGCGCTCTGCCTGTCAAAATCTCATCTATCGCAACATCTTGCAGCACTCTTGACACGATTGACAATCGCCGGGAACGGCATCACCGCATGGCTTCCACATGTTCATGAGACATACTAATTGCGAATGCTTCGGCTCTCATGGTCATGCAGCAAAACAAGCGACTTGGCCGCAGCAACACCGCTTATGATCAGCACGCACGTTAAGCCTCGGATTGTGTGCTGCAGGTAATTGCTCGCATCTCTTATCAGCTTGGATTGCGCTATTCTACAGTCGAGAACTTCGAGAGGCAATGTGATCGTCGTTATACGACTTGGCAAAATATGGCTGTGCCCTGAGTTACCGCCAATTCTCCAACGAGATGAAGTTCTTTCGGCCGAGAACAAGACTGTTTGTTCCGCTCCCAAGAAAAGATCTACTGTATAGCTCAGGACTATCGGGAAGTCGTTGGCTATACGGGTACCTTACTTTGACCATGCTGTGCTGCGGACATGAAATCTTGACGGTAAGCGAGGCCCGAGCCGCGTCCACGTTCCCAATCCAAGAACATTCTCGGAGTCATCTGGCAAATCACGGCGAAGAGTCAGGCTTGCAACACTCTAATGCAAGCTTATCACTTTGCTAAGAGTGCCGAGATGGAATCAACGAACCCCGCGCCGCGTTTAAAACTGCCAATGTTCTTGGTATAGCTTGGCGAATCTATCCCGCCGAGCTCGCAACCTAC
>SWBH01000012.1:0-40711 GCA_024195465.1 Aureobasidium sp. EXF-8845 | reverse complement strand
CTCCGTCGCATCCGACGATGTAATCAGCTGTAAGTCGTTTGGATCCTTTGGAAGTCTCTACATCGACCCATGCCTTGTCCTCAGTTTGCCCGATGTCGATAACTCTATGACTCCATGATACCGTTGCCGTTTGCTGCTCCATGATGTGCCTTAGAAGTATCTTGCTAACGTGATTGAGTGGTAAGCAGGTGACTTGATCCATCGTGCCATCGAGTATGGTACTATCCAAGCCTGCGATGACCTCTCCGTCCAATTTGCGCCAGCAAAACTGTCGACATATCAACCCTTCCGCTTGGATATCGTTCAGAACACCAGCACGAGCCAACTCATGAACAGCTGGAGTTCCATAATGTGTGGCTCGTGGTTGATCATCCAAGGCTTCGCCCGAGTCGATCACATCAGTTTGAATGCCTCTCTTTGCAAGAAGAAGCGCCAAAAGTAATCCGGCAGGGCCAGCCCCGACGATTAAGACCTGGTCGCGAACTCAGTGATTGTACGTCAAGTATCTGTTTGTGGTAATCTTACCTTCTCGAACGAGCTTCCTGGGTCAGCAGCGATCATGATGGAGGTCAGTGGTTCTTTGAGTATTCAAGCTGCTGCAATAATGACTTTGAGTTGGCCGAAGACCTATGCTAGAGCACAAGAAGAATATCTCGAAAATCTGTGGGTCAATCGTCACGAATAGCCCACCTTGGCTGTGTGGGGCAAACACCCTTCTTTTGTGTATGCCTAATCCCGCGACTGTTATCATAACATTCCCTAGAGTGATGGTCGCAAAGCATTGATAAACTTTGGTCCTTGTAAAGGAGAAGGTTCCACACATCTCTTCGCTCGGGCTGGATTTGGTCCGCGAAACGTGTGGGGTAATCCACCATCCGACCTCTCATTACTCGATAGTGGGTCTTTGCACCTGTTCACCTGTCTGCATGATTGCCCTATGACATGATTATCGTACAGTTGACCCCACTCAACAAGGCTCCTGGATATAGATATTTCACGTAAGGTAGGGCCCAGCTTTGTTGCAGACTGCACTCGAGTTGTGCTTCTATCATCGATCACCATGACTGCGAACCTATCAAACCCACGAGAGTACCAGGATATATTTCATTGGGCAGAGACTCAACAGGATGGGGCTATCCCGTCTTTTGGGCTCAGGCAGAACGATCCTTATGAGGTGAGTCTTGAGAAAACAACATTCGTCGATTGTGTCATTGACATTGAGCTACAGTATCAATCTGGATTCAATAACAGGTCGTTAAACTAAATCTGAGGATGGATTTGTGCTTACATGTTGCAGCTTTGCAAGCGAAGTAGTTCCTGGAACTCTACCACAAGGACAGAACAGCCCCCGTAATGTGCGCTTTGGGTTATACGCAGAACAAATGACAGCTTCGGCTTTTGTCGCGCCCAGACATCTCAACAAGAAGGCTTGGCTGTATCGAGCCAGGCCTTCAGTAGCTCATCAAGGCTTTGTAAGTGCTAATTGCTCTTGGGATCTGCGCCGTCTGACTTTCTTGCTAGGTGGAACTTCCAGACAACAAAGACACAGAGGCCCACTTCCTGCCGAGTAACACTAGAGTCCATCTTTCACCAACACAGCTCGCATGGCTCCCATTTGAGATACCCGATGGTGATGGGGTCGACTTCGTCGCAGGACTCAAGACGATCGCTGGTTCTGGAGAACCCACTTTGCGAGAGGGAATCGCAACTCATATCTACGTTGCAAATTCCAACATGCAGAAGACTGCGTTTGTCAATTCCGACGGTGATTACCTCATATGTCCTCAACAGGGTAGTCTTGATATACAGACAGAGTTTGGTATGCTCTTCGTCCAGCCAGGAGAGATTGTGGTCATACAACGCGGCCAAAAGTTCAAAGTCAACCTGCCTGACGGTCCCTCACGAGGATACATCCTTGAGATCTGGGGCGCCAATTTCGAACTCCCAGAACTAGGTCCACTCGGTGCGAATGGACTTGCTAACGCCAGAGACTTCTTACATCCTGTGGCCAAGTACGAGATCGAGCAAGAGCCCTGGACCATTACATACAAACTTGGTGGTAAACTGTTTCGAAGCACTCAACAACACAGTCCTTTCGACGTGGTTGCATGGCATGGAAACTATGTGCCATACAAATATGACCTCACCAAGTTTGTCAATGTTGGTTCGATCTCGGTAGATCACATCGATCCGAGTATCTTTTGCGTGCTCACAGCGAGATCCCGAGATCCTGCCGCACCACTCGCCGACTTCCTCATCTTCGCGCCCAGGTGGGATGTGGCTTCGCACACATATCGCCCTCCGTACTTCCATCGTAACGTTGCATCAGAGTTCATGGGACTTCTCTACGGCGACTACGGCGGACGTTCCGATGAGTTCCAGCCTGGCGGTGCGTCGTACGAATGCGGCATGGTTCCACATGGTGTAGCTTATGAGGAGTTCAAAGCCGCTACCGAGGATGAACCTCCGGTGATGCAAATCTCTCGAGGAGCAATCGCGATCATGTTCGAGAGCTCAAGACCATTCACCATTACTGACTTCGCTTGGAACATCGACAAGAAGCACGAGCATGATCCCAAGATGTGGGACAATCTCGTCGGTGAGTTTTCACACCTTGTATTCAAGCTTGACCGTGAACTAATCGCTGAATCACTAGACAACTTCTCCAAGCACCAAGATGTAGTCAATCGGTTGTTGGAAAGTAAGAAAGTCGCCAAGAAGTAATCTCATATTCGAGCGGGCTAGTAGATGCATTGTCATTCCTCTTAAAAGACTATACTCTATTACTCATGAGTCTTTATAAGCTGTCTTTTTCCTCATGTTTTGTGTCTACCTTTGTCTCGTATCTATCGGAAGCCTTTATCGAACATGTGCTAGAAGATGTGTGATTATGAATCAATCCTTCTCTCTCAATGATACATGGTAAAGTGCAGACTATCAGAATGCACAATGTCTTATCGAAAATGAGGTCGGTCGTGGAAACACTGTCAGATGACCCCTCTTTGAGTGTGACCCTGCCTCGGAGAGTATCATGCATTTCTGCTGTCGTATTCCTCATAAGACCAATATGGAGTCAGTGTCATCAAAGCATGACAGGTCACACTGAGTGCTTGGGATACGTCTGAAGATGTGATCAGATTCATTAATGGAATGAGATACACAAGCCATCTTTCCTAGAAGCCTTGTTGTGTTCATCTCAAGACCAAAGCTAGACTATCTCCTACGAATCAAGACATCAAGACCCTCCTGCTTATTGAACCAAGCATTCTTGGTGGTCCAGACTCTATCTGGATGTTTCAAACTGATGTCGTACCTTCGGATAATCAAAGGCACAATCTTGTGTATCTCACTCAGGGAGATCTGGATGTCTGTTAGCAAATGAACTAGTCTGATCCACACGTGGGAAGATGCCTTACGTTCTTGCCAATGCAAGTCCTGGTACCACCACCAAACACTAGATTGTACCTGTCCAATATCTCACCACCAGATTCCAACCATCTCTGAGGACGGAACTCATTCGCGTCCTGTCCGTACACAGCTTTACTGCGCCCAACTACAGCAGCGTTCATCCCGATTTTCCAGCCTGGAGGTATCATGGTACCAGCCACTTCAAGACCTGCATCACCGACAATACGAGGCATAGTAAGAGCGACACTCGGGTGCAGGCGCATTGCTTCCTTGATTGAAGAAGTGAGCAGTGGAAGCTTGGATGCTTCTGCGAAACGTGGCGGGTCCGAGAGGCGGCCTTCCTGAGCTGCAGTGTCTAATTCTGCACGTAACTCTTCCAGAATACTGGGATGCTTGAGTAGATGGTAGAAGACCGTTCTCAGGCCAATTGCTGTTGTATCCGCACCAGCAAACCTAAACGAACGTCAGGGATGTCAACGAATCGAAACTTGAGTGACTTACAAAGCGCTATAAGCCTCAAGCTTCACTTCTCCAATACCAAAGTCTACTTTGTCGCCCTTTGACCTTGAAATCTCGAGTAGATGACGCAGCAGATCTTGTCTACCTGTTTCCTCATCCTGCAGACGACCATCGACGCTCTGATTTGCAGCGCTTTCAATGTGCTTGATCGCTTTCATGGCTTCTTTTGTAGCTGGATTGATTGAAGCAGAGCCGAGGATGATGCGTTGAACCATAGGAGATGCAACTGCAGCTTGGCACAAAACTGGAACCAGTGTCTCCAATGATCCGATGTATGATTTGTGGTCCTCAGCTTCCGACATGAAGCCAAAAGCTTTGCCGAAGAAGAGCTCTCCAATGACATCGAATGCATACCAGTGCAGCCATTGTCCAAGATTGACCACTGTGTCTGAAGCTGCGAACTCATCCAGTCGTCGAATCAACATGGCACCGCAGTCATCGATATACGGTTCGAGAGTAAGAATAGTGGACATGCTGTAGACGTTGTTGACGATACGCCTGCGACTACTGTGAAGCTTCTCATCTGTGTTGACAAAGTGGTCTGGATACTTTGAGAAATTGTTGCTGCCCCATACAGGATAAAAGTGCGTTTTGGTCAAAGGGCCTTGTGTGCGGTAAATCTTACGAATTGCTTCTGGGTCGGCACAAGCAACTTCATCGGGAGCGATTCTAACAAGAGGTCCATATTGCTCGTGTAGCCTTCGTTGAACGACCTCCATGTCCCCTTTGCGAATGCGATGGACCATCCAGAGTCGTGAAACCGAAGCCCAAAAGGGACCGGGTATGTGTCTTAGAGGGTGAAAAAGTCTTGCATACACGATCCACGCAAAGCTGTAACCAAGGACTAGTAGTCCAAGCACCTCGGCAGTCATGATCGGATGCATTGCGGAGTGATGGTCTTGAGAGATGGCGTCGACAACATACACTGGAACAATCTTAGTGTGAAGTAGATGGTAAGAAATCCTTCGTATGTTGGATGTGTTCGCAAATTTGTAGAGGTTCGTAGACAGGGCGACTTTTGCCCCACACGATGTCAGTTACAGTATTCGGGAACTCTGTTTGACCAATCACTTTGGGTCAGGAGGCGTCGACAACTCTGGGCTCGAAGCTCAAGCCGTAATTACTGATGTACTTGTGTGTTGTGCGAGCTGACTGCCGGAGAGATCTCGAATAGCCATGCAGCCATGCAGTACCTGAGTACCCCACATGCATATCGGGTCATCGGATGTCGGATAATGTGGGGTACATACTCCTACTCGGAAGTGAAGCTTCCGACAGAAACAACATGACTCTATATGAGCCTGGAAGTATCAACGGATACTGGAAGTCGAAGGCACATGCATCGACTGCTGTGAATAGAAAGTCGCGCTCAGATGTATTCCGCTCGAAGAGCTGAATATCAAGACTGTGGAGTACATCCCGAGATATTCCGGAATGGCATCTTCAAGACTAAAGACAAAGGTTTGGTAAGAGACGCACTCAAAGGCCTTGCGTGATGAGTCTTCCATAGGTGTAGCTTCTGGCCACAACAGTTCTGCATGACTTGATGACTCTCAAACAGCTCTTGGCTAGCATTCATCAAAAACCTCCCGTGTCCACACAAAACATCACATCCCGGTGATGAATGCAACACTCGCTCGTGCATCGTCCGCGAGACGAGCAGCGCGAGCAACGTCTCATACTTCTGATACTTCAAAGTGCGAGCTAGAAGGCTTGCGGGAGATGGCGCCCATATCACCCAACCTAATTCAGACGTCGGCTATTGGCTCGCAACTTCCGAGAGGGCCCAGAACGTCGATAGTGATTTACTCCCATAGCGCGCCGAAACTCTAGGGAGAGCGTATTCAGCTTGGATACTATGCCAGGTTTCAGGTGGCGGGAACTCCTCCACAGCGCGATAGCTTGAACGCGTCATGGTAGACCTTTCCCATCATACATATGAGACTGGCGAGGGGAGGATGACGCTGACAGTCTCTGAGCTGACATGTCCGAGTCCTTCAATGAGGGTCTAGGTCTGTTCCTCTCTATGCAACGTGCGCTGCCAGGTGAAATTGGGTTGTCCCGATGATGGTGAGAGCATAACAGATACTTTGTTTGTATCCATGCTTGTTCCGTCCGTGATGCTTGTAGAATCGATTGATGAAATGAAATCGAAGCAATCCGGGCGTGAATCATGGGTCCTCGCGGAGTTGAAGTCCGCGCGAAATGCGCTGTATGCACCTGCTTGCTTCAGAGATAAGTACTTCTGGAGGAGGCAAATTCACTCTTGTAAGTACTTGTTCCATGAGGGAGCTATCATGCGTCCACTCGATTGAGTTCAGCGACAAGTTACGGAGATATTGTTGACAAATCCATGGTAATTGCCCATCCTTGAGCGGGAACGATGGTGTCAGAATCTTGTTACCAAGGAACATTCCAACCAGTAGTGCAAGGTTGCTCAACATAAGCCAAGAGCCCTGAGTGAGAGCATGGTTGTTGTGGTCCGACAGGGTTTCGAGTCCCATTGGCTCTGCAAGCCGTCCGTATAAACCGTACATCTCGGACATGTCGTGACATGAAGGAAACGTCCAGCTCATCTCACCAAAGTCCAAGATGGTCCCAACTTTGCTTCTGTTACCCAGGCAGAAAGGAACTGATGCGCAAATACCATCCACCAGCCATTGTATACGACTCACGATTGCATGCACGTTGCTCTGACTAGGGAGTATTGCGCAAAACTCGGGATTGCTCTTCTCTCGTTCGCGCATCAATTTGAGAGAAGTCAGCGCAAGAGCTATACGATAGCTTCGCGAGTCATTCAATCTCCTGGCCGCAGTGATTGATGTATATACATGGCAAGATCCAGTGAATGCCTGAATTGGCGGAAAGATGATGCCGGGAGGAGTCCAGCTGAATGGGCCCCAGAATCTCGATACATTGCCCTGCCACAGGACAAGGCGTTCATCAAGCTTTTGAATTTCATCCAAGAGCGCATAGACCTCTGTTGGTGTGGAGGAAGAAGCCATATTCCCTTGTAATGCAGAAGCTTGATATTGCATGTCGGCGACTTGAATGCCTAGATCGTCCAAATATCCAGTGGGATCCACCGAGGTAGGGCTTTTGACAGACCGCCAGTAGCGAACCTCGGGGTGTACTTGGCGCTGTTCGCGGATAGCAGCTGTAACATCGAGATGAACGATGACAGCGACAAACTCGTGGGCGATGGGCGACCAAGTCGAATGGTGACCAAGCTCTTTGACCAAAGCAAGTGCCCCAAGGTGATGCACTATTGTGCCTTTTTTGCAAAATATCAGAGACTCGAAAGAAGAGTGGTACTGGAGCAATAACGTGGTTAACAGAGTGAGATCAGTCCGTCTCGAGTCCTCCTTCTGAAGATCGTCGGACAAACTCTTGATAGCCTTGCCTAAGACTTGAGGAACCGCTCTTGTCAGATCTTGGTCCATACGCCACCTGGAGAACACTGTCAAGGCCACAGCGGAGACAGACATGGCAGCCGCAGAATCCCGAGAGGAAGAAATCGCAGGCATGACGTGGCCAAACAATCCAGGTTTCGGTCCTCCATTCGGCACGGAATCCAGAAAGTAGTATCGCACGAAAAATGCGAGCGCTTGCGTCTCTACATCGTCATGCAAAGTATTTTTCGGTGTAGTTGGAGTTTTTCGTCTAATTCTGCTTTGCGCCTGGGTGGACTGGTTGACAGCCTGACTCGGGTCCTGCACAAACTGTATCTTGGGCTTGTCGACGGGTTTGATCCATTTACATTCTCTTTTCGCCAAGGTACATCTTGCGCATGTAGGCTTGACTTGGTCGCATTTAATCTTTCGTTGCTTGCATGTCCAGCATGCACCGTTGACCATTGTACGTCGGTCGGAGATGACCGGCTGGCAAGCGACTTATCGGGCATTCAGCCTGTGTTGGTCCACCGCTACAAAAATCTGGCCGCTCATGAATCGATGGGTTCCAGAAAAGTCGACAAAATCGAAAATGAGAGAGGCGCATATAGTGCAAGGGTTATATGACTCCTTCGTATCGTGTAAACAAGGCCACGGGGTGGACGGGTGAACAAGGGAACGGCTCCTGAACTTTGTCGCGATAAAATCATAAAGCTTGCGATTGCGATTATCAATCCCTCGGTTCAATTCGTGCTTGGCGCCGTTTGTTCGCGTGGAATTCTGCCCAAGCGAACGAACTTGTCCAACGGTTTTCTAACCAAAAAGGACAGAAATAATGTGTGATGTCTGGTCGGCACCCGGGCTCTCCACATTCATACGCCATAGCGTCAATTGGTATAGCGAAGCAACAGTCAAGATGACGTTACTAGGAGAGCCGATGCCACCAGCGGAGGAAGAAGTTTTCCAAGAAGAAGATGAACAAGATCCGGAAGAGGCGAGACCCAGAAGATGCAGAAGACCCGCCGTTGGTTTCGATTGCGGCGTAGAGTAGTATTGATGTCGGATCTAGCATTTGCCGTGGCAGCAATATTAGGCGACGAGTGGGAAATCGATAATTAGGGGGTATGCAGCAAGATTTCTTAGGTGCCTTATTCCGAGCGAGGCAAAAATTCGAGAGATGGAAACAAATGTGTGTTATGCACTGGAAGGTATGAGAACAGAGAGAGGTTCGACAGTGAACTCGCAGCATGTCGGAGTGCTTGATGTGAATGATGCTAGAATAATGGCAGACATGGTCGTAGATCGCGGATGCGGCGGCTCGTTGCGAGGACCCGAATTCGAGAAGTTGCGAAAAGCTGCTCATAAGATACGCTGGATCTTGAAACGGCCACGCAGCCAACTACAAATCGATATTTACAAAGCGACAAGGGGTGACGGGTGTGCAAGATGCTCGACTTTATTTTCTCATCAAGACGATAGAGGGGAGCGTCGTGATGGCCTGTCAAATTAGATTATGAGAAAGGTACAGGGTTGTACCGGCGCCGAAAGTGGCAGGACACGCCAAGACAAGGGAGAAGGATGCGAATCATCGACTTGTGCTGGGAGGGTCAAGAGGTGTCTTCCATATCTTGTTGCCTGACTTGGTCTATCTAAATCAACTCGATACTGTCGCACCCTGACTGTCTCGCGCCGCCGACATGTCCTCGGTCGCAGTCGATGCTTAGCCATCTAATTTCGACAATCAGTCTCGCCACATGCTTCGTCTTGACCCATCTCTCCGTATCGCCCTGCCGCCCTCTCGTCTGCATCGTCCATCCTTCAATCTCGACTTCTCACCAACTTGTACACATACCATTATGGCGGATGCTACCGACGTAATTTCATCATGTCTAGAAAGAGCTGTGGTTGGAACACTATGATCAACGCGCAATGAGGAAGACGAACGGCCTCACTGCAAAATGGGCAATAGCCAGCGCGGGGAGATCGGCCCTAGCCCAGGAGAGGGAGAGGAGGTAGGCCAGACATGATGGCTGTGATAGAGCCGAGTAGGATGCTCTTGCCGCGTACCGGTGTCTGGTGCAAAAGCAGGATCAAGCACGTCGATATCGATGCCAAGGTACGTTGACGTATCTTTTCTCGCGCATGCAATCATCCTTTCGACAATGCCTTCTACACTAAATCTGTCAGTATCGTCGGCTTCGGTCTGCGAGGTCTACCCCTAAGACCATCATCTTTGTACTCAAGTGCAATTGAACTTGGAACGTGGGAAAAGGATACCAAGTCACTCCATTAATGACTTGAGAAGAACGCGGTAGCAAGCGGACGATATAACATGATTCATCTAACGTAGCGACTCCGCTCAAGAACGCAAGCTTCTTCTTAGTTCATCTATGCACGGGATCTTCTGTGGCTTCCGTACAAATGATCAAGCAGGATTATCGACCTTCTGCCCTTTGATGTTGGTCCATGGTGTGAACGCGCCAATAACTACGGCGCATCCGGACAGTGCAATGGCCAACACAAATACAGTCTTCAATCCATCCATATATGCGCCAAGGATACCAGGTAACACAGCTTCAGTGAATGTGCTCCTGATGTCTGTCGCACCAACAGCAATGACGACGTCTGGATTCAGCGAGGGTGTATACTCGATCAGACTTTGAACGAGCTTGTTACTAAACGCGCTTTGAGCTGCTTGGACGAAGATTGCGCCTCCGAGTGTCTGCCAGAACATGAGGAGTCCAGTCGTAGTCGAGATATGCTCCGGAGCAGCCAGAGCTTGACCAGCCATGATTGGCGCCTGGAAGCAGAGTCCTATACCAGCTCCTGCCAATATCTGCCATCCTATCCATGCGCCTGCCGTCGACTGCACATCAAAGGTGTATATCATGCCTGAGGCGACTATCGTCAGTATGGGACCGACGATCATCATCGGAGCAAAGTAACCCAGACTCGAGATGAGCCCACCAGAAACGATCGTGAAGATTGTTTCGCTGATGATGAGAGCCAGACTACGGATACCAGATTGTTCTGCGCTCACACCCAAGACTGCCTGGAAGTAAATAGGAATATAGTACAGCAAGATGAAGAAGCACGATCCCAGGCTGTTTGGCTTGATTAGCTGTTTGCAAACATCTGAGGTCCCGAGTTTCGATCTGGACTTACAAGAAACTAAACAGTGAGCCAACTAGCACCACTCTTTGTTTCATGATACTTGGGACGAGCATGGCCCGATCGCCCTGAATATACTCGACGATCACAAAGGCTATCATCAGCACGCCGAAACCGATTAGCGTTCCAATAACGTCTGCTGATCTCCACGACTTGGAGACGCCTACCCACTGCAGAGCAAGAAGGAGGCAGATGATGGCTGCCATGATAGTGACCATACCGAGGATATCCATATGCTTGATCTTCTCCATCAATGTTGCCTTCCTCGCCTCATCTGACTTGGAAGCCGCAGGACTTTGAAACATGAAGAATATGATCGCAACTGAGACAGCACCAATTGGCAGATTGATGTAGAAACAGAATCTCCAAGTCACAGACGAGTCCGTGAAGGCGCCTCCAAGTAATGGACCCAATACACTAGCCACACCATAAGTCGCTCCCATGATGCCAGTAAAGGCTGGACGACGGATAGGAGGAACAGCGAAAGCGACGATGCAGTATGACCCGGTGATGACACCAGCAGCGCCGACTCCAGTAATTGCGCGGCCGATGATCAGCATGACACTCGATCGCGAGACGCCACACAGAAGACTTCCGAGTTCGAAGATCAGGATACCAGTGATAAAGACACCCTTCATGTCAAAGTATTTGTACGCTTTGCCCCAAGACGCTTGGAAGCCAGAGACAGTTAGGAAAAAGGCAGATCCATACCATCCAATATCATTGAGTGAATGGAACTGATCTTACTCTAGTAGCGTTAGTGTTGCGGTGTATGAGGAGCACAGTAAGGACATACCTGTGATTTTGGGAATGGCTGTTGCAATGATGGTCATGTCGAGGGATGCGAGGAACATGCTCAGTACCAATGCAACGACCACTGCGAGAAGTCGAAAAGACGAAGGGTATTCCTCATGGATCCCACCTCCATCTTCGGGCTTGATGCCGTGTTGTTTCTCGCCTCGTGAGTCTGGTTTCTCGATGCTCGAAAGTTCGGAAGTAGCCATCGTAAAGGGTTTGCTAAGCTTCTGAGAGTTTTTGAAGGAACAAGGTGATGGAAGTTGATAGATGCAAGATTTGAAAATGATCGTACTGGAGCAAAGCAACAGACGTGTGGTTTACCAGCCGTTTAACTTGATATGGACTCGGGGAGGCTCAAAGTGACACCCTGATTTCTCAGCAGTCAATTCGAGAACCAACAGCGAGTCCGACCGCTAATCCACGATGCTTCAGAGATTGATGTTCCGTCATTTGCTGTTTTTGGGTCAGCCATTCGTCGCATTCATTCTTTGTTTGCCCGGTCTTTGTCAAACACCGCTTGTTGGATAAGCGACGGAACTCCGCTGAAATGCCAAGCTCTCTGCGGAATCCCTCTTAAGACAGTGCGAGGCGGCGCAATGTTGATCAGTATTATTCAAGCTCACGATGATCAAGCGTGAGGCTAAGAACGAGGTTCATTTTGAGATCAAAGCCTCAGCATACATCATTTGAGTTGGGCGTGCGGAACCAGAGCACATCGTCAGACACAAAAGGGTGTCAATGTACCTTGCATGGATGCTATGATCCTTCACCACCATGACAGCTATGAGTCGCACCCAAATTCACCATAAACCTCTAGTGTGAGCCATCATGCGACATTCAGAAACCCTGTATCAAGCCCAGTGACACGCCAATGCATTTGAGCACAGTCTAAACATCTTCGTGGAACACGAGAAAAGCAACATTATCTTAGTATTGAAGGTCATCGATCAAGATCTCTCAGTTTGAATATCGCACATATACAAACGATAGTCATACCACTCCTCCCACGCAAGCTCACAAAACCCTCATCTTCCGGCCTTGATATCATCGGCAAACTTCTCAGCGAGTGCATCTGTATCTCTGTTAGTGATTCGAAATGAGTAACAGTCATCATGTCTGACGTACAAACGGTGGCCAACAAATGTCCAGGAGGCAGCAGAGGAAATGTCGAGGCGTCAACAATCCTCAAGTTCTTGACTCCTCTCACTTTGCCGTTGGTGGTCACGACTGCATTTGCATCCTGATCTTTACCCATTTTACCTGGGAGGATTTGGTCAGCACAGAATGTTCGAAGTTGTTAATGATATCCTGCAACTCACAAGTACAGGCACAGTGGAAGCCTGATCCAGCATTGGCGAGCAGGTACTGGAGAATCGCATCATCGGATTGCACATCTGGACCGGGCATGATCTCGTTTGCGCTGGAAGTTATAGCGCTGTACGACTTTGTTGCCCACATCTCTCGCATACGCTTGATGATTTGGATTGCAACCTGCTGATCAGTGGCCGTTGCCAGTGTTTGTGTATCGATGAGTGGATGGTCCGCCATGCTAGACGACGAGATACTGACGCTTCCTGTGTTCATCGTCAGCACAAGGTTATACATGACTCTTTCCCTGACCAAAAACGTACCACGAGATGTTGCAGCTTCAAGCATGCCAATGCCTTGAGCATAATTTGCCCCAGCTGCAAATGGTACATCTCCAATCACGACCTCGTAGTGAGGCCAATCAGTTGGAAATGCCTTGAGATCTTTCTGAGCTTGTGGAGAGAGTTTTGTGAAATATTTCGACGGGAGTTTCTCCCAAGCAAAGTAGTCAGCACCTGTATGGGTAAGGATGCCAGTATGATTTTGGTTATACTCATTCTCGACTTTGGCTGCAAAGACAGAATCAGTCAATGTCTGCGACAATGTGACTGTGTCAACCTTGTACACCATAGAGAAGAAAAGGTGGTCTTGCATGCCTTGACCCACGCCGGGTAGGTCTTGGATGACCTTGATGCCATACTGCTTCAGAACTTTCTTTGGTCCCACACCTGAGACCATGAGTAGTTGTGGTGTTTGGAGCGTTCCTGCTGCAAGAATGACCTCTTTCTTGGCCTTCAAGGTAAAAGTAGTCGATCCAGAAGATACAGAGACTCCTGTGGCTTTGTTGTTTGCGAAATTGATCTTCTCGGTCAGTGACGTCTTGTAAAGAAAGATGTTGTTGCGGCCGCTGTTGACAGCGTATTGTAAGAAGCTGCTCTTACTTGTGGATCGTGTCTGATCACTTGGACGAAGAGTGGCAGGCGAATACTGATTGCCAATGAGTGCACCACTAGTGAGATCGTTGAGCTGACTCAAACCCAGTTCCTTCCATGCTGCACCTGCGTATGAAGAAACAAGATCGGCAAAATTTGAATGAGTGATATCCAGAGGGCCTCCTAAGGTGCTGTAGGATTGCATACTAGGTCTTGAAATGCTAGCATTCGCAGCACGAAGAGCGTTGTTGGGAGCAGTATATTTGACACTCTTGTGGAAGTATGGGAGGAAATTGTCCCATTCGAACGAGGCATCTCCAACGACCTGCGCCCAGAGATGATGCGAGTCAACTGTACCTCGGTGATAAGCCATCAAATTGGTTGCAGAGGAGCCTCCGACTGTTTTGCCCCGACTATAGTCAAGTTGGCGACCATTCAGAGCAGCTTGCGGAGTCGACCTGAAGCCCCAGTCTACAGCTGGGGTCGACACCAGGGCTCCATAGCCGGGAACCGTAGAAAGATTGCCGTTGACGTCCTCGTAAAAATCTCCGGCTTCCACGATGGCGACTCTCATACTAGTGTCCTCAGCCAATCGAGCTGCAACCGTGAGGCCTGCTGTGCCTCCACCGACGATGACCTGTTTACGCGTCAGCTGCCAGGATAACAAATCCCATCGCGATATGGAGGCTCACATAGTCATAAGTGGCATCCCCAGGAGATTTGACGTAACTGTAAACAGAACGAGCTTCCCTCGAATCTTCGTATACAGGGAATGCCGAAGTGGAGAAGCAGAACAGTAACAGTAGAGCGATGCGGTCAAGCATATTGCAAGTAGGACAAGGCTGTACAGGTCAACGCTGGTGTGGTTTCGTGAGCAGTTTAAAATCTGAAAGGACAACATTGAGCCTTCTTATACAGCTGTTCGTACTGAGCTGTTCTCGGAGCTCCTCCGGAGTAGCCTGTTGGAGGTTGCAGCACACTTGCAACCACCAAGGAGTCGCTCGCATAGTAGGATGGCGCAGTCAGCGGCCATTTTCTGAGCGGCAATATGACTTCCATGATCCTATGTTGCTGAAACACTCTCGGCTCTCGATCCAGATCTGGACAATCCTCCGGATAGTGGCTTGTGAGGTTCTGGCCCTCGACACGATACTCAGCTCGAGTCATTCCCGTCAGCTTTCCTACACTGACTTCATTTGGAAGCAGGTGCCTAGGGTCGGACACTCCAACAACTTTCGCTTTGGAAACAAGTAGTCTGGAGAACCAGCGGACTGTTTAGTAGATGGAAGGTCAAGACAGCCAGCGTCTGTGCTGTTGTCTCTCCACCGGCACCAACCAGGATGAATCCTTCGTCCATTAGACGTTCTACTGACTTCTCTTGAGGTGGCAGCGTACTATCTCGAAGCTCTTCAAAGATGGTCCGATGCAATCTGTTAGGATCATGCTTCCGAGTCAAGGCTGTCTCAACTTGTTTTCGAACGTCCTATAACGAGTCAAGAAGGAGGCCTCATGCTTGGGCTGGATTTGTCTACCCGCTGAATCTGGACGAAGAAAGCCACAGGCCCAGGTATGGTTGCCGCGAGCCATGTCGGAAGACTCATCATCATGTCTGCCAGCCATGGGAAATGCCTGTTCATTATACCAGCTTCAATAGTGGCATGCAGCATCTTGTTCCACTCTGGTGAAAAGCCAGGCTTTTGAACCAAGCCAAGAGAGTTGCCGAACGCATACTGAGAGATGATGTCCAACGTCAAAGCCATGTATGCTGTCTGCAATTCAACTGGATTTCCATCGGGAACATAACCCCCCAAAGCCAAGCAAAGTTGGTTCATGGTTGATTGAATGTCTGGCTCAAATGCAGCGATCGAGCGTTTGCTGAAGAAGGGGTTCAGTGCTGATCGGCGCAATCTGTGGTGATCATGAGGAATAGTCCCAAAGACCGAATTTCCTCCAGATCGACCTACAAACCATGCAGATTTGTCGCGTTTGCGGCTTCCGTTTGTGTAAAGTTCATCGTACCAGTCTGGATCCTTGACATGGACCTCAAACGGACTGATGCGGACGATAGGACCTGCACAGACGTTCATGAGCGGCGTTACTGCGACTTGGTCTACGGTTTGACACGCTTAACGCACCATACACATTGTGCATCCGCTCTATCTCCCTGAAGAACTGGCCATGCTGGGAAGGTATAAGTCCGATGTATGCTGTACTGACCAAAGAGTTTGTACCTTGATAACATCAAGATAAAACTCATACCATAGCGTCAAAGCTGCTAGACGCGGTCCTGGAAACTTGGCCAATGGGCTGTAGTGTAGCCTGTACGCTGCCAAAGAGATTGCATAAGCGATGGAAAGAGCAACAGCAAAAGCGATGATGGTAGCGACAGAAATTTGTGCATTTGGCATGATCAAGCTGAGTTTGTGGTGCATGGCGGGGATTGAGTTTCAGTTGGACAGGTCTGGGGATATCGAACTCATCACCTCTTGACCGGATGGTGGATTGATGAGCTTTTGCAGCGACAAAAAAGCCATTTGCTTGATGCTTGCGTGTAGATGGACTGTCGGTAGTCATGCGGTCTTCGGAGCGATCAAGGTGAAAGCAAGGTCAAGGTCTGCATAGCATCGACATAGTGGCTTGCGGGAGTGATAGCGCTAGTCCGACGCTACGGAACTCCACAATCCAACTGCGCTTACAGATCGGCAAGGACCCTGATGGACCCTGTCGGACCCCTTGCCAAATGCGAAATACGCAGGGACGCTTTATCAACCAGCAGCAATCTACGCTTTGTCTTTGTCAGCCGCTCGAATCTGAGGTGTGTTGATTGCCATTCCTGTGGGCAGA
Organism: Aureobasidium sp. EXF-8845; assembly: GCA_024195465.1. NCBI lineage: Eukaryota > Fungi > Ascomycota > Dothideomycetes > Dothideales > Saccotheciaceae > Aureobasidium > Aureobasidium sp. EXF-8845. The sequence continues at coordinate 24,339 of SWBH01000012.1, read as the reverse complement.
AGTCATTGTCGCATCACAACAGATATATGCAGTCCATTTGACCAGTTTCCTTTTGGCAACACCAAGTCCAGTCTCGTAACAACGGCCAAGATGGGTTACGCAACCACTTTCCTCCACTCTCAGCTATTCGCCAAACTCCCTTATCCAAAGTCCAGCTTTGCTGGTCAAACAGTCATCATAACTGGCAGCAACACTGGTCTTGGTCTCGAGGCCGCACGTCATATCGCCCGCCTCGGGGCAAGCAAAGTCATTCTCGCATGCCGTACTATCTCAAAGGGTCAGACCGCTGCCGCAAACATCACCAGCTCCGAGCATCTCACTTCCGACCGTGTTGAAGTGTGGGAGCTGGATCTCTCCAGCTACGAGTCTGTCAAAGCATTCAGCCAGCGCGTCCAGCAACTCGATAGACTAGATGCTTTCATCCAGAACGCTGGCATCCTGACAGCTCAATATCGACTCGAGGAAGGCGAAGAGAGTACCATCACGGTCAACGTGACCAGCGCTACCCTTCTCGGTCTCTTGGTTCTTCCAAAGCTCCGTCAGAGTGCGAAGAAGTATGGAGTGCGCGGAAGACTGAGCTTTGTCGGATCCGACTAGCAGTACATTGCCAAATTCAAGGAGGCAGAGTCATCAGGCTCGTTGTACGCAGCTTTGAATACCAAAGAGGACGTCGATATGGATGACAGGGGAGTCTATTCGCAACGCGCTGGGCAATTCTAAGCACTAACATGCCGCGTCTTGCAGATACAAGGTCTCCAAGTTACTGTTACTCTACGCCGTACGCGAGATGGCAGCTCGAAGCCCCATCACACCTGACTCGAACGTCATAATCGACTATCTCACACCTGGAGCATGCAAGTCAGACATCTTCCGAGATGACGCATCATGTAAGAGTGCTGGCACTATGATATATGGCAGAGACAGAGTTGACTGGCCTATACAGGGATACAACGCCTGATCATGAACATCTTGGTTTCCATGATTGCGCGGACCACCGAGCAGGGAAGCCGCACAATCGTCCATGCCGCCAGTCCGGACATCGGTACCGATGCACATGGCGCTTTCTTGATGGACTGCAAGGTTTTCCCGTACGTTCATCAGCACTCTTGTTGTCACTGAAGATTGTAATACTGATTGTCGGACAGAAATGGCGACAATGTTGACAGCGAAAAGGGTCGCAAGTTGCAGAAGAGGTTTACCGAGGAGCTGTTCGCTAAGCTTGAAGGCATTCAGCCAGGTGTTACTGCCCCCCTGTAGAGAATAAGGTTTAGTCATCTACATTTTTGCATCTGGGAGATCGTTATCATAATGTCACTATGTTATCTTTGAATACCTTGATTCATCTTCAGCGCAAATGATTCCACGGCTAAAGATCTCGACTTGGCGTAAATGCGCGTGAATCGGGACAGGAACATGACACATCAGTCGCGGTCCTGACTCCGTGTAAGACGACAAGCAGGAGTACGGAAGATCTACACGCGTCCTGACCGCCGAGGCTTGAGATCTGACTGGCTTGCCCCATAGTTTTTCTGCCTGGTGTGTTGTCATTTTCGCTTGCAGCATACTGGACTATCCTACATTTGTGAACACTGCAGTGAGGTATACATCTAGGAGAATATTCCTGATCGTTTGATCATATTTCTCTGGCCTATCTATTGGGAGCTTTGGCAGCTTTGAATTGGGCATCACGTAAATCAAATCCCTCAACCAGTCCATGATCGATCCGACGTTTTGCGACCAGCAAAAGTTAGTAGATCTTTCAATTTCTTTTCAAATTATCAACTCGCACCGAGGCTACCTAAAAGACTCCGAAGAACAAAGGATGCTTCACATACGCACGTCATACCTTTCGGTCTCGAAACCGAATCGCAGCCATCGGATTAGGGACGACACGAATGTCAATGGCAAGATCTTCAGGCCGGTCAGTACCTGGCAGAAGCTCGATATCGTAACATTCAAGGATTTTGGCAAGCAACATCTTGATCTCGTAGCTTGCGAAAAACCTACCCGGACAGGCGTGGCTGCCGATACCCCAATGGAGTTGATCAGACCCGGTAGTCACGAACTAAGACTTTATCAGTCGAGAGCGTCAAGCTCATACGGTCATACATACCTGGTATTTGTTGTCGTTTCCTGGCAAGGCTCGCAGCTTCTCAAAACGAAAGCCGTCAAAGTGCTCAGGGTCCTCGAAGAACTCCTGGTCAAGTGCGTTCGGACCAGCTGCCACACCAATATGCGTGCCCTTCGGGAGAGTGACACCATTGGATAGGGTAATCTCCTGTTCGACTTGACGATTCATCGTGACTGACATCTGAATCAGCGGGTTTTCCGGTAGCGAGAGATTGGGACTTACCAAGACCTGGGGGTCTAAAGCGTTGAGACTCTTTCATGAAGCTGTCCATCTTGCGGAGTTTTGCTATACTCGCTTTGGTCCAGTCTTTTCCTCCTCCCATCTGGATCTGATGAATCTCTTCGCGGAGTGGTTGTATGTACTCTGGATGTGAGACGAGGTCAAAGATGGCTTGAGCTATAGTCATGGTGGTGGTGTGAATGGCAACAACAGAAATGAGCATCTGTGTCTTGGTAACATAGTCTGTATCAGATCCATCATCACCATCAGAGTTGTCCACGATCCACTGCACCATATCTGAAGGCTTCTTCGAATTCGCATCCTCGCGCACTGCTTTTCGGCGTGCAGCCATGATGGGTCCCAGGTGAGTGGCTCCGTTCTTCAGATAACGTCGCACATTACGAACCTCAGGAATCAGGTACTGCATGACAGGGTGCAGCACTTTAGAATAGGCCCAAAGTTTCTCAGCTCCTACAAAGCCATCAATGGTGTATCTCAACGTGGCTTCTAACCAAGTTTCGTTCCGACTCAGTGGAAGACCGACAAAGATTCGGCCAGAAAGAAGCGCTACTAGATGCAACAGCATATTGTAGAGAGGTATCTCCTTCCATTCCAGGCAGTCCCCGATGTGCCTCGCGACGGCATAGTCGACTTCGTCTTGCAGATCCTGAAGAATGCTGATGAAGTTCTTTGCCAAGTCGACCTTGACCGAGTGAACCAGAGTGTCATTGACTCCCAATCCTGTATACTTTCCAAGAAATCTTGCTGAAACTTGGTTCTGAAAGCTGAGAATACTCTCTGGCAATGCTTTGATTTCGTCAAGATAGCGTGTTGGAATCATGACCATAGGATTGTGTGCGGTTGGTATGGTGAAAGTTGAGTCTTTGTGTTTCCTGTAACCCTCTGCAAGGGCATCGTGGAAGTCGCCATCACCAGCATTCCCATACTGAGGTGACTTGAACACGTTGGGGTCTCCTCGGAAGGATCGTATATAGTGGATAATATATGCAATACTGAGAATAACGAGGCTGCCAAACAGACTAGGAGAGAGAGAGGGGATGCGAAGCATGACAATCTCGAAACTAGGCGACGCTATGAGGACTAACGACAAAGTGAAAAAAGATGATGAGAGGAGTAGTGTTTCTGACGTATGAGGGTATGTATGCAATTGAGCTCTTCCTCACCATTAAGTTCGCTGCAGTCTCCGTTGATCGCTGATCAAGGCGCACACTCGCCAGCCGCGATCACAATGGAGTAGCTCATTTTGATCTTCTGCAGTAATGCAGACAGCGACGGAACACCGCTGCGTTATGACGGATTTTTCTTTATTGGTAACCGGTCAACTTTGAGTGAAGGGGACTTCAGGAACAAGTTGTCATGAATTTATGCATGTCAGACGGATGACGATCAAGCCTTCTGCAGGGTCTCGGACTCAAAACATTCCGGTATTTTGTGTTGTATCTTCCAAGATTATGCAGTCTCGAAAGCCGCAAAGGTCCTTCGCAGAGCCAAGAAGTGGCGTGTAAACAGACGAATGTGCGTGAGAAGGATTTCAGCTTGGTAGGCGATATTGCGACGTTGAGATAAGCAGCTTCCGGACCTCATACCGCCAAAGCGCTGCAGGTTCGGACAATGATAGTCTAGACTAAGGCTGTACATTATAGGACTACCATGTGAAACAGCCAAGTATACTGCCATCAGTGAAGTACTCCTTATTGTTAATGCTTGAGTGTGGAATCAGCAACTTTTCGGACTGACAGTAGTTCACCTGCGGAGCTCCGTGAGATTGTTCACCGCATGAACAGGCATCACCTCCAACCAGATAAAGAAATCCAATTTGTTGGCAGGAGTATAACACTCGGTGGCTTCGTATCTATCCCCGGCATTATTTTAGCCAAATTTCGAGTACTTTCTGACCACCATACTTGCCTGCTATCACAATGATCATCTACGTTTGCTTAATTGTGTCCGGTCTGATATGGATACTCGGATCCGAAATCAGAAGACAGAAGAAGCCGTTTGGCACGAAATGGCTTCCTGGACCTCTTGGGCTTCCCATCATTGGAAGAATCTGGGATATCCCAAGATCTCATGCATACCTTCGGTTCAAGCAATGGTCTGATCAATATGGGCCAATATATCAGATCAACATCTTTGGCAGAAATCATGTGTGGATCGCCTCCGACAAGATTGCTTCAGAGCTCTTGGCCAAACGAGCGTCAATACACTCCGATCGTCCTTCAATCAACAACCTCGAGGACAGCAAGACCACACCGGAGTATTTGCCGTTGTTAGGTCACAATGGTAAGGTCGAGAACCTCCTGTTCGAAGTAGAAATATGACTGACTTTCCAGATGTATGGCGAAGGCAGAGAAGAATGGTGACACAGATCATGGCACAGTCGGCTCGAGAAATGCATAAGGATCTTCCAATGAGAGAGTCATACCGGTTCATCAAGGAGTTGCTTGACGAGCCATTGCAGTATGAAACCATCATGGAAGGATACACCTCGCGGGTCATTTCTCGTCTGACGTTTGGGAACGTCGCGCATGCACCAGAGATTACTCTGCATTCACACGCGCTTCTCAAGGCCATCTCCCCTGGTGCGTATCTGACCAATGTCATTCCTCAATTGGAATTACTACCAGAACTTCTATCGCCATGGAAGCGTGAAGAACGTGTAAGGCACGAGACTGAAAGGGCTTGGTTTGTCGAGATGCACACCAAAGTCAAACAGAAAGTCGAAGCTGGGAAAGCTATTAGCTCTTACATGAGCCAAGCTTTAGAAATGCAGACAGAGTCTAAGATGTCAGACTTGGAGAGTGCTTATATCGTCGGTATGGTCGGCCTGGCTGGTAAGTGATGATCGACTGGCCGTCGACATGTCTGGACAAAGTGTCAGATGAATAACGGCTAATGAAATTTAGGCATACTTACTACTGCCAGCGCACTGATGACTTATATACTCGCCATGACACTGTACCCCCAGTGGCAGATCAGGTTGCAGGAAGAAGTCGACAGGGTGTGCGGCGATCGCATGCCGCAATCTAAAGATAGCCCAAAAATGCCTGTCCTCCGAGCGGTCATCAAGGAAATCATGCGTTGGAGGCCCGTAACACCCAGCAGTATTCCACACGAGTCGATCGAGGACGACGTCTATGAGGGCTACTTCGTACCCAAAGGTACAGTTGCACACTGTTATCAGAGGTATATTAGCTGACGACAAGCAGGTAGCCACATTCATCCATCACAGTGGGCAATCACCCGCGATCCAGTGGAATATCCAGATCCGGAAGTGTTCAACCCTGCTCGATGGCTCGAACCACGATATCCAACATACCAAGAGCCCTTGACAAAGTTCCCAAACATCAAGAATTACACCACATTCGGATACGGCAGACGTATATGCCAAGGTATGGACCTCGTCGAAGTGGAGTTCTTTGTCGCAATTGGTGCCATGGCTTGGTCTTCTACCATATCAAAGAAAAGGGACGCCCTTGGCAGAGACATGCACGTGCCAGCTCATGACTACACGACTTATCTCATCAGCAGGCCGAAGCCATTCCCATTCGAGATGAGGCCAAGAGACGAGGGGAGGAGAAAATTGGTGGAGACCAACTTTAAGGCGTCTGTCGAGCGTGAGAAGATGGAAACCGAGACTGCAAAAGTATGCCTCCATCAAGCCAAGCATGAAATAGCGTTTTCTGCTCATGCTGGAGGGATCTCCATACATGCGTAAGTTAGTCTAGATGAGCTGTTTGTCGGCTTTCGTGTTTTCGTCCATAGAAGAGCGGCGTAGCGATTAGCGAATTATGTCTTGGCGTGCAAAAGTCCACCGAGTCGTGCTTAATAGAACAATCTAGACACAATCCTTTCGAGAGATGTTGCTTTGATGATGATTGAATGAGAGAGAGAGAATATTTGTGGGTATTGAAGCCACAAGCAGAGCCAAGTGAGGCAGAGTGACCAGCGAGATCATCACGCTGCCTTACAGGCGTTGTGGTCCGGCTGCATTGCTGCAGGTCGAAATGTACGTGCGTGATTAGAGCAACAGAAAGCCTTGCCCGCCAGCATCATCACATCTGGAATGAAACCATGGGATTGTGCTCAGCTTCAGTACTGGTTGGTTTGGCGAAGATGTCGCATAACGCACGTCGAAGGAAGATAGATTGCAAAAATCGGTTGAACCGGTCGCGACAAAAACCCCAGCGGATTCACGCCGAGAGTTAGGCATGCGGCGTCCCGTGCCGCGTTTTGTTGCTTCCATCCTGCAGCAGCCTCCAGCCAGCCTGCGCTTCAGCTTCGTCGCATGTGCCTAATCTTAGGTGACAATCACCGGTCTCGTCTACTTTGCATATGTCGCTGACATGCGGTCTATCACTGATCGCTGACCATTGCTTGCTCTGAGAAGTGGACTAGAACAACACTCAAGGATTCTGCTCGCAAATCAGAACAATCGTGTACCAGATAAAGCGCCTGCCGACAACGTGTCAAGATTGATCATCTTCCAACCTCGTCGCAACTCTCAGCATTGTGATAACCAGTCTAGTCTTGACGCTTGCCGAGTTCGAAGAGTTCATCAGCTCCGAAGATGGCCCTTGATCGAGATGATTCATGGGAACAACAAGCCCAAATTGCATCGACGCACTTGAGCCCAAAGTTGATCGCTTGTTCTGCATGCGCTAAAGCCAAAGCGAAATGTGATCGAAAGGTCGGTTTCGCTTCCTCAATAGCAGCTTCATGGTGCCAGACAACACCCTGTCGAACATGTCCCATGGATCAAACTGATATTGTGGTCAAACTAATATTGTTTGCAGATCCCCTCATGCTCTCGCTGCATGTCCAAAAACCTGATTTGCGAAGTGCGAGCGACACGAAGAGCTGACCGCCCCACCGCATATTTCAAACGTCGCCGAACGGATGAGAATATTGTCGAAGCCTGTTTTGCTGGATTCAGATGCAAGATACAAGCTCATGGGTCTGATACAGTGCTTCTTGATGAAAGGGTGGGAAACGCACTCTAAAGGAGGTAGCCGTATTTCAAACACCGTCACCCTGCCAGCAGTGGCAGATTTACATGCTTATCTCAGAAGTTTTCTTTACCATTACGAACCTTTCTACTCGATCTTCCCTCTGAACGATTACAATGCGGCCAAGATGATCGACGGGAAGGAGGAAGGCATATCCTGTCTGATGCTTCTGTACATGATCGCACAAGGCGCTCTCACAGCACATCCTGTTCCCGAGGCACGACAATTATCCCTCGGGATCACTGAAGCTTGTAGGATAGGCATGCTCGACTTGCTGGAAAAGAACGTCTCGATGTCGATTCAGCCCGATATGCTACGTTGTATGCTTGTATACATCAATCTTGCGTCGTGGTCAGGAACGAGGTGGCATATGGATGTAAGGCGTGCGAGGTTCAACCCGGTCTTCGAAAATTGGCGGACAACTCAAAGGTTGCACTGAGTCAACACGCAATGTACCTCTCGGTGAGGAGATCTTCCATCGTACCGCCTATCATCGATTGTCATACTGACATTTGGTATCCAGATGCTGAAACATTCGAGTGTTCTCAATCATCAAGAGCTGAATCTGCTCGACGTCAACGGTCGTCTGGATGTCGCGATAGCGTGGAAAGCATGGAAAGAAAGCGAGAGTCATAAGAGGTATGAAAATCTCAAGATCGTATCGGTGACTCTCGACTGATCAAAGTCAGACTCGCGTACGCTTGGGTCATAGTCGATCAGGAACTCTCTTTGTTCCAGGATATTCCACCAAAACTGAGCCTCATAGATATCAAAGCAGACTTTCCTAGTCCCGAAACGCTGTGGGAGGCCAAAGACGCCGAGCAATGGCTGCGCATCGTCATGGAAGACCACACCCAAGAATCCCGAGACAAGGCCAACATTTCGCTTCCTGCTCTATTTCGTCGTTTCATGGATGAAGGCGATTCAATGGCCGTCCCCGAACGAGGTCTTTCTCCGCTCCAGCTTCGTGCGCTGCTTCATCCTTTGCAGCGATTGATCTGCCACCTCCACGAATGCTTGAGCTGTTTTTCGGGCGTCGGAAGCAACAGACAAGCACATCGGCTTAACGGGCAACTTGAAGAAGCTCAAGCGACACTGCAACAATGGTATAGATTGAGCAGCCGAAAACCACAAAAGCCCACGCAGTTCTGCTCCATGACATTCGCAAATCTCATCACCTACAACCTAGTTGCCCTCAACACGATGACTTGCTTCACAGAGATGGAAAGTCTCGCTCGGGGGGAGATCTCTGAAGAAGAATTCAGAACAAGTTTTTGGGCGACGACTAAGCTTGTCGCTGAGGAAAAGCAAATCTATGTCCATTGCGGACAAGTCATGAACTTGATCAGAATGATCCCTGGTCGTCATCGACCTCCATGGTGGGCCGCAGCTGTCTATCGGGTCGCTGTTGTCATGTGGGCAACCTCGGTCGCAAACAGATCATCCGGAGCGATGGAGGATGGGAGAGGGCGAAACGTAGATGTTTCGTTACAATTCTCCATCGATGGAGTCATGCCCGAGCACTCATCAATTACACGCTACTTGCGGTTCAACGAGGGGGTTGCCGTTCTGGCTCATGCACAAGGTAATGATCGCGCGATCACTCCTGCCAATGTGCTTTATTACTGCTTGGATTTACTTCGTGAGGCAGACTACATGACGCCGTTAGTCAACGGTATTGTTACAAGACTAGATAATCTCGTCGGGCGCATAATATGATCATATATCTACATTGTAAGGCGAAGGTATAGATTCGATATAGAGCGCTATTGTCATTTCGTATCGCTATCGCCATTTAGTACCACTGCACTTGGATACGTCTTACCCTGGAGTCTTTCGTCCTAGATGATATGAGACACCTGACAGTGTTGCACGATACAGTTGCAATAAAGAGGCATCGCGCTGGCAAGCCGCCATCATCACCAGATGTTGTATGGGCGTTGCAGGGTCTTGAGGGTCTTGGATGCTGTCTTGATCTGGAATACGTTGCAGGAATACACGCTGTTCAAGATCCGCAGCTTCTGCCATGAGACATTCGAGATCCTTGACGAGCCGCCTCGATGCAAAAGCATGACATTTCGCCAAGGCTCTCTGCTTCTTTACCAATTGTATCACTTCCAAAAGTGATGCGCTGATCGAGCTTGCTACCCCTGTAAACGGATGTGGATAGATGCTGGTTGTTGAGTCGACTTGCGTATCCCGAATCTGCATTGGGATGGACGCAAGGCAGTAGAACGGATCTGTACAAGCAAAAAAGATCTGTCGAATGTAGATCGGTATTAGCATCCGACGCCCATGTAATTGCCAAAGCCTGCCTGTACTTGGCATATATTTATGGTATGGTCTAGCTGTGAAACATTGCAAAGCTTGTACTCCATCGGTACTGGGCTCTTCGTCAGTATTGGATACGGCCTCATTGAAGGTGGCCCTGGAAGCCTGTTCATCGCCTTCACCATGTATAGCATTTGGCTTGCCTCTGTCGACAACAGTATGGCTGAGATGGCGATCTTCATGCCTGTTGCCGGTGGTTGGGTATGTAGAACTATCTGCTATTTTTCTTCGTTCACAACTCAGAGCCCTGGCTCACAGCAGAAAATCTCCGGGCCGATCTACCACCACGAGTGCTGACATAAGATATGACTAGGTCCGAATGGGCTCCCGCTGGGTTGACGAAGCCTTTGGCTTCATGCTAGGCTGGGACTTCCTGCTATACGAGCTATGCTCAATCCCTTTCGAGATATCGGCGTTGAGCTCGGTCTTGTCTTTTTGGGGAGACGACATACCGACATGGGCTGTTTGTCTTGCCTGAATTGTGCTGTACGGTCTCCTCAACATCATTGCAATCAGATGGTACGGCGAAAGCGAGTTCTGGCTTGCGTCTGGCAAGGTGCTACTTATCGGAATTGTCTTCATGTTCACTTTCATCACCAGTAAGCACAGGTCAAGCGACATAACCCCTGGAGTGTTCTCCGCTGACAGAGAGCAGTGGTTGGCGGTAACCCAAAACACGATCCATACAGCTTTCGGTACTGGCGTGATCCAGGTTCGTTTGCTGAACATGTGACTAAAGGTAGCCTTGGTCGGTTCCAAGGATTTCTAGGAGCTCTCTTCCAAGCAGCCTTCACGATAGTCGGGCCGGAATATCTCTCGATGGTCGCAGGTGAGGCTGTGAATCCCCGCAAGACCATCAAGACTGCCTTCAAGACTACGTACTGGCGATATGGCATTTTCTTCATTGGAGGCGCTCTATGCGTTGGCATTGTCGTACCATACAATGACACAAGCTTGATTGCGAAGCTAAATGGCGGATCTGGCACCGGCGCGGCGTCTCCGTACGTCGTTGCCATGAGCAATCTCGGAATCGAAATTCTTCCGCACATCACAAATGCTTTGCTCGTAACATCCATCTTCTTAGCTGGGAACTCATACGTCTATTGCTTAACGCGCTCTCTATATGCCATGTTTTTAGATGGCCACGCTCCTGCGATGTTCCAGAAATGCACGCAGAATGGCGTTCCCATCTATGCTTCCGTTATGCCAATGCTTTTCTCTACGATTTCGTTCCTATCGGTCAGCTCTGGAAGCGCCAAAGTCATCACTTGGCTAGCCAACTTGACCGAAGCTTCCCAATTAATCAACTACATCGGTATGAGTGTGGTCTACCTATTCTTCTACCGCGCTCTCAAGTCACAAGCAATATCGAGAGACACATTACCTTACAAGGGCTGGTGGCAGCCTTTCTGTGGATGGTTTGGAGTCTGCTCGATGGTCTTTACCATCTGCATGTATGGCTACACTACTTTTCTCCCTGGCTGGTGGAATACCGGGACGTTCTTCTCGTACTACATGATGTGTTTCGTGAGCCCGATCCTGTATGCTGGTTGGAAGATCATAAAAAAGACCAAGGTCGTGAAGCCTCACGATGCGGATCTCGTTTGGGAAAGACCTCAAATTGATGCTTATGAAGCGACGTTGATTGATAATGGTTCAGAAGGCTCTTGGGACGATTGTGCAAAAGCTATCGGTATAAGAAAGCGTCACAACAGTGAAGACACATTTGAGCTGTCATGAAGAGTATAGGGGTTCTCTAAGTTATATACACTGCTCTTACATTGAGCATTAGATCCTAGCACGATCCATTCAGATGTAGGCGGAGCGAGAAAGTTTACGGGAGAAAGAAAGGGGTAAAACCATTCCTTGACTCCGACAGGAGGCAGACCCACAACGAGAGACAGCGTACGAACTGTGCAAACTCGAAAGCTTTCCCCTGTCACCTTACGTAGCCATCTCGAACCTCTCAACAAGGGCGAGTCAGTCTTTGGCCACCCATCAGAGCCGTCACTCTACCCTACCATACGGTCTTTCCACTCTCGCGCTCCGGTCACGCGAACACTTCCAGCAACATATGCTGTACCCATTTCTTGCGTAATAGACTGAAGCACATACCTCCCGCACTTCTCTCGCCAAGGTCTGCATGTCTTTGTCACATCAAACAGCACAATAGACTCCAAATCAGCTAGACCTTACATTTCAATGGACACTATTGATTGGAGCCAATTCGTCTTCAAGTTTCGATGTCTCGAGAATCTGACTCAGACCAGTGCACTTTGTGACTAACTCTTGTGGAGTTATAGCAATCGTCGATTGAAAAAAGGAGGAGGAATATAACAAGATGGTCATCGCCTGACAAGGAACGCCCGAGAATTCCTCGAAATGGTTCTACAACCATCACTCATAAATCTATGGCACTTCTACGGTCTCTTCTCCTCGTCAGCTCCGTCTTATCGTCCCAATGGCCCAGCCATGTTCAACGATCGAGCACTTAAGACATCCGCCTTCGAAGTTGGGCAAAAAATCAGCAGTAGAAGCTCCCTCTAGGATTAACTCACCGAGTTAAACCACAAGTCGACATCATTTGTGGCAACCCCTTTCTCGAGTCCTTTGAGCTTATCATTCCCTCTTGTCTCGGCAGTATGTCGCTTAGAGCACAGCTTGGTAAGCCTCAAGCGTCCGATCGATTGCTTTGCTTCATGTCGGTATCGTGTGCTGTGTTGTTGTCCACATCTCTTGCTTGAGTTACAATCTGAGTGCTGGCTGGATGATAGCAGTAGAAGAAGACAAGGGCCGCGAGCATCATATCACCGTCGAAGATGAATGAGGCCCACTCATGAAGGAACGGGAGATGTTCAAGCATGACGAACTGCTCAAGAAGTCGAAAGAGGGTGCGCAAAAGCACTAACGTACCAACGCAGTAAAGCATGACGAGATCGTTCTTCCAGATTGTCAAGAATTTCGATGATGACAGATCAGATGAGTTTCTCATACGCCCCTGTAAATCCGAAGCAGCCACTGCGGAGACCCCGAGCAAGCCTATCTGCAAAAGAAGATTTCCAACATCAAAGATTTTGCTGGTATCGTTTCCACCAGGAGTGTGGATGTTGAAGCTAGCACCTTGGCATTGATATGAGATAGAGATGAGGTAACCAACAGCAAGTAAGTTCGTGAGGGTATTCATCCTCATGGCTTGGAAGTGACCTCCTTTCGTAGACTTGGTGACTTCTGCCAATGCAAGGTGTATCGAGATAGCGAGGAGTGAAGGAGCGATCGAGATTGAGAGAGACTGGACCGCAACAAGTACAGGAGGGATGGTGGTGACTGCAGACAAGGCACGCAAACCGTAAACGATGATCTCGACTGTTCATGTGAGTCAGTGACGATCTTTGGTGACAAAGGCATACCGCCGCGGTGATTAGCTGGAACTTACGAATTCCGTTGATCACTAGAGGAATGCAGAACCATGCTCTACGCTCAACCATGCGGAGGAAATGCAGTGACGTGACAATCGTGAAGCCTGCGAAGAAAACTAGCGAGACAGAGCGAGTGACCTGGCCGCATCCTGTCGAACAAGCAATGTTGGATGATGCTGCCAATCTGTCCATCGCAGATATCTCATAAGAGTAGTTGGTAGTCGACATGGCTGATTCTAGAGAGGAGCTCTTCTTCGAGGCCACGAACCTTGGATTGCTGATATATGATGAGCCTGAGCCAAGGAATTCTCCTGCAGAACGTCGTTCGTGAGCGTCGGGTCGAAGCCGAGCTCCGCGTACGTATGACGAGGCGCCTCACCCAAGCTCCGAGACTTCCTTGCTAGAGCTCATTAAGTGGCACCTGCATTGGGTGAAACCTGATTGTAGGCAGGCAGCACTTGGTACGAGCGGCTCTAGTATTGGTCTGACTGTAGCCAGGTTCTCGTGTTGGTGCGCTGTTGATAGACATTTCCTGCAGTTCCGAGATGCCGAACCCGAAGTCAAACCCGAGTTCGCCAAGAACACTTCCGAATGTTCGACAGTTTCAAATGTCAAATCTACCACCAAGTTCTCCTCGCTGATACCTTCATGGGATGATCAGTGCACCAATACATGTCGGGGATTATCTTATCAGAGAAAACTCAGTCATTTCTATGACCTTGTGATTGTCAACTCCCACCCGTCAAGCGGTCAATGCACTAACCCAAAATCCAACAACGAGTATTTCCCTCCAGGTGTCAGGCAAGACATAGACACTCCACGGCTGGATACCACGCAAACTCGTTACAAGTTAATAAATGGTACTTTCCAGGGATGAACAGAGACAGGCGTGAATTGCGAACCGTGGGCGGCGGTGTGACTTCTGCAAGCTCAACTAGTTCAATGTGATGCTGTTCTCGGACTGCGTCGCAAATTTGTCGGGTCCACGCGAACTCGAAAACGACGTTCATACCTGCTCGGTTTAATCGAAGTCGTATTTGGCCATAACATATACCGCAATTTCCCGATACCTCCAAAGACCAATATCTGTATATGGTTCCCTCCGGTACTCCAGATATAGTTCCTTAGGCTCTTCGGCAACGAAACACGACGCGTCCGCGGCACCCGAACTTGATTGCTTTCTGATGTCTGACAGGCCAAATGACGTCTCCCTCATCAAGGAGTATTGTGGTTCACAAAATGGGAGACCATCCAGGGGAGAGTGTCAGGGCAACATACGTACGCATTCTGCTTATATCGAGGAGGAGAAATCAGGGATACCCTTGGGATACGACCGATCGTATGGGCATCATAAAAGCGACGCGAGACGCGAATGAAGAGCAAAAATGATTGTTCAGCTCATGTGGTGGAAGTACGGGAACTGGATGCTCCCCAATGTTGTTCTTGGGGTACGTAACTAGATATGAAGCAGTGCTCTGGGAGCCACTTCAACATTCACTCTTTTGTGTAGACCGACATCCCTTTGGGACACATAGTCTCTCTCTATCTACTGCTAGTGCCACCCACTTTGTGGCTTCCCCTATAGTGAGGACACCGTTTTCTCTACCTGTACCTAACGCCTTAATCGACTTCGAACTACAACTTAATCACCTCTTGTGGATGAAGAATCCACCTTCGAAGGTGCAAGCTCTTCAGTGTGAAATTCATCCCATCCCTCGGAAGGTTTTACTCACCCAGTCACGCAGCTCCATGAAAGATCGATCAATGTTCGGAGGCTTGCGACAATGTGGCTTCATGACTGGAGAGTATTGGATAACCCAGGGGAAGCCTGTCAAAGCAAGGTGCCAGAGAGAAGAAGTATCTCGTACTAGTCAGTGACTTGGGTTGTACAAGGGGCTGCGTGGTGCGAGTTGCAACACAAGAATTCACATTCGTAATACCGGATATATAAATTGCATGAGTATTATCTATCAACACTTTCAATCATCAATCCGGCATCGTTTCAACCACGATGCACATCACCAATCCGAAGTAGAGCTCTGGTCCAGCGAATGACTCTGATAACCTGTTACCATCATGTACGACCTCAACCTCAAGTTGCCTTTTGCTGACTTGCTAGCGCATATACTGTCACAATGAGCATGCAAAAGAAGACGGCTCGCTGGAATTACCGCCAACGTAGATTTGACGTTGGGGGTATGGGCACAGGTCTCTCGCAGTGCTGTTTGCGCTACCTCTGGTGGCATGCAAAACTTCGGGAGAAGTAGCATTCTCGACCCAATCCATGAGTTGATCGAAGGCGCCATTTGGTATTGGACCAGAGCCGCCGTAACAGTGTCCAACACCTGGAGCCATGAACAGTCGGAAGAAATCATCAGCCTCGGCATCAGCATCGAGAACACTCTCGTAGTAGTCGATGCTTCCCTGAGGCGGAATCACTTCGTCCGCCAGTCCGTGCCACGATATCATTTTGCCTCCGTTTTGCCTGAACGCTGACAGATCAGGGTTGGCGTTTGCGACCCATGGCGAATATTGCATCCTCGAAGTTTCCAGGGCGTTCAAAAAGTCTCCTTGATCAAGATTGAATAGATCGTACTCCTCATCTTCGAACACCATGTCGCGGAGCCAATTCTTGAACAGTGGACTCGCGTCACCGTGACAAGTACCATTGGCACAGTCAGCGCGGACATAGTACGCGCCCAAGTCGGCGTCTTTACTCAGACCATACCATCCCTTCGCTCCAGCACCGGACCATGCGGCATCTACTATCTTTGCACCTGCTTCAGACAGGTGGTGAGAAGTACCGTTACAGATGTAGTTTTGTCCGACAAATTGTCTCGCGGTGACCTTGCAGAGGTTGGGATTGCTGATAATCCCATCTTTCACGCCGTCCATTCGATCGCATGCATCAACAGCTTTGGCCGTGAATGCACTGACCTCGCAGGTTGAAGGATAGTAACCCTCATCGTTCATGTTTTGTTCTGCCCAATATGCTCCAGGGATGAATCTGTCCCAATGGATACCTGGAGAGATGGCCAAAATGCCATCGAAGACATCAGGGTACCTCTGTGCTGCCGTCATGGCCTGTCGACCACCGTTGGAACATCCGTTGAAATAAGAGTAGTCTACAGCTCGTCCGTAGTAGGATTTGGTCACATTCTTCCCCAATGCTGCCATGTCGTATACCGCTTTGGTGGCAAAATCCTCAAACAGGTACCAGTTGACGTTGTTCTTGCTACTGAGCGCCCAAGAAAGATCTGTAGGAATAGCTGCTGCACCAGAACCCGCAGCGATACCGCCATCTGTGGACGCGGCCGCAAAGCCGTTTGCGACAGCAAACGTGACGTAGAGTGGTCCAAATCCAGAGCTATAACCGCCACCGCCCAGAGCCTGGAATCGTCCATTCCATCCCTCTAGCGGCAACCAGATCTGAGTGTGGATGGTATCGTTCCAGTTTGGGTGTGTGTGCGTGACGGTGACATTGCAGAAGCTGACAGTGTATTGTCCTCCACTGTTGGTACCAGGTCCAAGGCTGATGGCGGTGTAGTTGTAGACTTCCTCGGCTTGAATATCAAGCACGGTGAGCCCCAGGATGTTTCCAGGATCAATGGCGTTGGGCGAACATGAGTTTGCACTCTGAACATACGGAATTACCAGATTGAGCGAGAAGAGGATGTAGTATATCACACGCATAGTGTTGTGAGAAGAGAAGAAGTGCGATGTATAGGAATATGGAAAAGTGATTGTCGAGAACATCAATGTTGCTGCGTATGCGGGTTTATATAGATCTATCGATGAGCAAAACGAATGACAGGACTGACCAAACACTATGTTGAAGCACAAGCTTTGGCCTAACATAGGTATCCACGATAGATGGCGCGTACGATGTGACGACTCAGTGTTCTCACTTTGGCTGTCAATTCGCCGTCTTTGGGCACCATACGATCGCGTCCGCTTGGATCTCTGTTCCTGGTAAAGTAGTAGCTCAGACGATTATTCATCCAGCCTTGTCGAAATCTCAGGCTCCCACGCTTGTGATATTGGGTCACACGTTGGGGCGGGCTTTTGTTCCAGCACATGAGCATCCAAAGCTAGAGCCACAACCGTGCGGCACACCAAACGGCAGACTTCGTTAAAGTCCCGGTCCGGTAAGACCAAGACCGAGCTCCGCTTCTGCCGATGCAACGGCGATCCAAAAGATCTTCGCATCGTATTGAACCCGATCGACTATGTCTATCCGAGGTTTGCTGTTGTCATTCGTCGTCGGCTGTTTCAGCAGGATCCCACCTCCTTGCAATCAGGATGTTTTACACGTCCCTGGTCAGGCAGGGTAGTTTTACCCGAGTTCTCGCAGAGTGCCAAGGACCGTTGCGTGGACTGCATCGTATCGCCATAGCATCATCTCACGTGCTGCGAATAAACGGCTGTTACGATGTATCATGCGCATATCCACACACAACCTATGACAATCTCTCAATGCTCAAAAGCTCGATGGACCAATTTTTTGCACTGAACATAGTTTGACCAAGTTTGAAAGACCTCAAAGTGTGAATACAAACAACGCACATCAGTGAATACACGCCTCTCGAAGTAGGAAAAACTATCATGATATACACCCGCGATTATCAGCCTCTGGTTCGCCACTCTACCATGAGCGTGAGGGCGATGGTCCTGTTGCGAGTGAATCCTCTCGCAGTGAAGGTTATGATCTTGATGTAGGCTCCGCGATTTTCAGATCCAGGTTGGCTGACAACAAGACACATGACGGTCGTGTCGATGTAAGCCTAGACTCTGGCCTCGGCAAGATACTGTCGCAATTCATCAAGCTGCCTCCTGATGACAGCGACTCCATTTCACCGCCTGGCTCTAAGTACCCGAGCTCGGGTTCAGCTCGCCCCGCTTCTCCTCAGTCCGGGATTGGACTGACCCCGCCTGCTATGGCACCACTCCAAAATTAACATGGGAAAGAAAAAGACATCGATGAGCGCCAAAAATTGACTGTTCTTGCTGCGCTTTGAGATCAGTCCCCTATCGCAGTGTATCAAATTCGATGGTTTCGGGTGAGACATCAGTACAGAAGGTAAGATGTAGATGGTGTATGATCATTTGACTGCTCACAATCGTGATTTTAAGTCACAGTATCATCACGACGATTCTCTGATCTGGAATTGGGCACGATTGAAGGATTAAACGTATATAAGCGGTAGCCGTTCGTGGCCTCGGGAACATGTTGGTGCCCCCGGAGGCGAGAGTTGAACCAGAATGTGGCGTCTCTTTGCATTCGCCTTGAACATCCAAATTCATCTAACTCGCACATGAGCCATGCGAGGTGCCCGCTCACGATCTGGAAGCAAGGGTTAAATACGTTCACAGTCACAGATCCACCAGCCCCAGACTTGTACTCTCCCGGATGACAAGCGGGTTGACCCGCGGCAAGTTCGACACACTGGATGTATTGATGACTGCACGGCACACTTTCTCTTTCCTTTAGTATGACCTATCGCTGACCCTTGCAAAGCAATCTAGGAACCAAAGCATGCTTTCACTCTACAATGAAGTTCTCTTGCTGTCCATCCGCATCACGCAAATCGTCATTGCGGTGCTGTTGTTAGGTATAACCTCTTACAGTACGGTCCCCCAGCCCCAACGTCTGTTATTCTTGCCTAATAATCGATATAGCCGCAAATCAATCACGCAATCGCTGGGATACGACTACTCCTTCTTCGACAACATTCCTTCTTCTATGCTCTTTGCTCACTATACTCGCTGCTACTTTCTTAATTATAGTGCCGAGACGATATCCGGAGAGCAAGCTCAATCGTATCCTGTTTAAGAACATGCTAGAGATCGCACTGGAGATCGTGCTGATGTTATTCTGGTTCACCGGTTCCATTGCTTCTGGTGTGTTCCTGGGCGAGGAACTCTGCACCGGGGCATTATGCAGTTCCGCCAAAGCTGCGATGGTGTTTAGTCTCTTCGAATGGTGCGTATCGCATTGCCCCTCGACTCATACTTATCTTCCCCAGTAACTGAGTGTGAGTGCAGGATACTGTGGGCATGTACCTTGGTGGGCGTGTTTTACAGAACTCGGTGTTGATATCGATGCATAAGCACTTCAGCACACATCAGTTGATGGTGCACAACTCTGTCTTGGACGCGGTGCGGGAGCGAAGAACGATACATCGAAGATTGCACATATCATTGAAGTTACACAAGACATGTTAGGTTTCACTATCGTTTGTTCTTCCATCCTCATCTGGATGTATTTGGACTCTTTCCGGAGGCGTGAAAGAATTCTTTTTGCAAACATCCTTGCACTAATGACATGCATCACTGTCTGAAAGACTGTTGAGTGGGATAATCTCAGCTCCCCATGTCGCAGTGGTAGGCAAGGGGTGCGGCCTGAATGCCAAACCCTCGTTACAAACACTGATAATTATCCAAAATCGGGCAGCACCGGGTGCGCTTTCCCAAATGTGTAGGTTTAGGTCCTCGCAGCAGGTTATCTGTATCCCCCCAATAATCAGTTCTCGTTTGCAGGAGGAATCCTCGACTTGTCTTCAATACGTGGACGCTTGGACGAGCAACATAACATGGGGTCGACCATGGTCGCGGGTTCGGGTTCCGGGGTCGTATTCGGGTTCATTAAAGTTCTACACGATTGGGGGGTCAAGCGGGGTCGGCGTATACAGCTCACATCCTCACGACTATGCTGCCACGAAAGCCACTAGCGGTACGCTATATTGCCAAATGACAATCAAATATCCGACAAGAAAAGAACCAGAATAAGGTTGTCGTAAGAGTCCTAGGATCGAGTACTTCAACGGCTGGTGACAAGGTTTTTGCACAAATGTTAATGATGCTTCAGCCGAAAAACGACTTACGATACCACAAGGTTGATCAACCTGAAGACAGTACACGGCAGCGATCGTAACAGCATGATTCCCGATGGTTAAGACGTGCGATTGGGTCAAGCCGAGACCAGTTGACCATGGGTGCATTTATTGCCTTCCAACTTAGACCAACGCTAGTGTACGTCGAATTCCTGGCACCAACATACGCAGGCGTCGATTGTTCTTCTGAAGTCCAGACTGATGATTGGCTGCGGGTAAGACGAAGAGCATCTGACTTTGAGGTCTAGTGAATGGATAGCCACAGCAGCCGCGGATTTATCCCGCATGGGGAATATAAGGCACTGCGTAGAACTCGCTTTCAGTATACGATACATTTTGATTGGATTGCATCTTTTTAATTGACTCCATCTAACACAACTCCGCGATGGGTCCACTTTATGCATTGATTACATCGGTGTTTCTTTCAGCTGCCAGAACCCATGCAGAGCTATGTATGCACATGCCTAAGAACCAATTCATCGGTGGCACTAACAATACTACAGCATGGATGGATGCTTCGATCAAGGCCCATGACTTCTTGTCTCAACTTTCCCTGGATGAGAAGATCGGACTTGTCTCGGGCGCCTACAGTCAGCCAGGACCAGCATGTATCGGGCAGATCGGGAGTATTCCTCGACTGAACTTCACTGGAATCTGTTATGCGGATGGTCCGGCCGGGTTTGCACGCTCGGACGGCGTAAGCGTTTTTGCATCTGGCCTTACCGCGGCAGCTAGTTGGGACAAAGCTCTTATCCTGGAGCGAGCTGTTGCTATCGGAGAAGAATTCAGAGCCAAGGGTGCACATGTACACCTAGGGTAAATCATGTCCCATCCTTTCAGTATGGCTCATTACGGAAAGACGGCTGATACTTTGCGCAGACCCACAACGGGAGCAATGGGCCGTCACGCTACCGGCGGCCGCAATTGGGAAGGATTTGGACCAGATCCATATCTCGCCGGCACCGCCATGAATATCACCATCACGGGAATCGAGTCACAGGGAGTGCAAACCTGCTCGAAGCATTTCATAGGAAATGAGCAGGAAACACAGCGGACCCGATCCGTTGACGCCAACGGGATCGTCGTTGAAGCTATATCCGCTATAATCGATGATCGAACACTTCACGAACTCTACCTGTGGCCTTTCGCAGATGCAGTCAAGGCCGGCACTTCGAGTGTGATGTGTGCCTACAGTCGTATCAATGGCAGATATGCTTGCGATAATGGCGAAGTACTTTCTCTACTCAAGGAAGAACTAGCTTTCCCTGGATACATCGTCTCCGATTGGTTCGCAACTCATGGTACTGCAAGCTATGCCGAAGCTGGTCTGGATGTTGAGATGCCCGGCAATGTCAGTGCACTCTACGGTGCGTCCTACTTTGGAACACCACTTCTTCAAGCCGTGCAGAACGGGACTGTATCTACAGCCAGGCTCGATGACATGGCGCATAGGGTAATGAAGTCCTACTACAAGCTCGGTCAAGATGAGGGTTTTCCATCTGTAGATCCAGCCAATGGAATGGCTTTGACAGTCAATCAGCTTGGTCACAGTATCCAACAAACCTTACAGCCTGCACGCGATGTACGTAATGGCCATGCAGAGTTGATTCGAAGATTTGGCGCGGCCGCCACAGTGCTGTTAAAGAACAAGGGCAACCTTCTACCTCTGACGAAGCCGTTGAATGTCGGAATTTTTGGCAACGGTGCACCATATCCTGTGTCGGGCTCAATCTACTTTGACGACGCAAGCGATCCTCAGGGGCTCAGAGATGGGCTTCTGGACATAGGAGGTGGATCCGGGTCAGTCCGTCATACTAACCTCGTTTCGCCTTTCGATAGCGTGCGAGGTCATGTAGAGTCATATGGTGGCCGTGTACAGGCTCTCCTGGATAATGATCTGATAGCCGAAGGACTCTTTCGATCAATATACCCGACCCCCGATGTTTGTCTCCTGTTTCTGAAAGCTTGGGCATCGGAAGGGTACGATAGAGAGAATCTGGACCTCGCGTGGAATGCTACTCTTGCCGTGGAAGCTACCGCTAAACTTTGTCCGAACACAGTCGTCATAATCCACGGGCCTGGAATCGTAGTAATGCCCTGGGCGGACAACGAGAACGTGACTGCAATTCTTTCCGCGCAATACCCAGGGGAGGAGATGGGTAACTCGATAGTCGACGTTCTTTGGGGTGGGCAGGAACCTTCGGGTCGCCTGCCCTACACTGTCCCTTGTGTTGAATCTGACTACGGACCTCCGATTGTCAACCTCACAGAGCCCATCACGAACCCTCATGGATGGCAAGCGAATTTTACAGAAGGGCAGATGATCGACTACAGACACTTCGATACTAACGATATCAAGCCGCGCTTCGAGTTCGGGTATGGACTCTCTTACACCAACTTCACTCTGCAGCACGACCTCAGAATCTCAAACAAACCAGAGCTTCAGGCGTTACCTGACAAACGCCTAGGCACATCTCCTGGCGGCCTGGATGATCTCTGGGAAGAAGTGGCCACGGTTTCTACTCAGATCACCAATGCTGGAAGAAGAGCAGGCTTCGCAGTTCCACAACTTTACATCTCTTTTCCTCAAGAAACAACGCCACTTGGAACTCCTAAAAGAGTGTTGAGAGGATTTGAGAAGGTCTTCTTGGAACCAGAAGCCAGCAGAGATGTCACATTCTCTCTCAGAAGAAGAGACGTGAGCTTTTGGAATTCTTGTGATCGATCGTGGGTTATCCCTAAGGGCAACTTCACCTTCTCGGTGGGTTTTAGTTCAAGGGACTTGATCGCAAGTCGCAGAGTCGATATGCTTGTATAGTTCGGCTCTGATCGATTCGTGGCTCGATCTGCTGCGACAAAGCCTACCGTGCATAGTTTTTAAATATGTTGACGTCGATGTCCCATCGAGTCATTCTGCATCTGGATGCGTTACAAGATAACATCAGATTAGATAGGCAGCGGAGAGGTATGCCAGGCTTTGTTCTCCCCTCCTAGGTTTCGCAAAACAACACCGCATAAACTCAATGAGAGTACCATCCAGATTTTGCTCTTCTACAGAGGCAAGCTATGATGTCACGTGTATAAGTGTCATGCAGTCTGCATGGGAGCTGTACAAGGAGCTTCGGAAATTCAAATTTTCTGGAACTTCTTATCAATAAAGACAATTTGCCAGAACGATACCGCCGTTCAGCGCACGTCTTTATGTTCAGGTCACAAGCATATACTCGTAAGCGGTGCAAAGTTATCCGTCACATGCGAGATCGCGCAGTAGCGTACGTCGGACTTCGAAATTTCAACCTTACCAGACTATGTATGAGATGGGCATTTATCTCGAGTCTGTAGCTACCACCATGCTCGTATCCAGGGGGCCAACACTTTGACATCCACCCTGCGACCTCAGCGCTGACGTACGCTACCATGTGCAGGTAGTGTGGTTCTGGCTCGAACAAACTGGTGTGAGCGTTGATCCTGTCGTTGGTCGCTATTAAGATCTTTCTTTATAGACTGTCAACGTCCCCGCCGTTCTTCTGAGTCAACTTGCAGGGAAAAAAGCTCATTCTGCTTGCCTGCTTGCCTGCTTGCCCAAATTCATTGACGGGGTTTCCGCCTGTCCAGTGCGAAAAGGTTTCTTACATTTGATCGTCTCGTGACGGTACAAGAGGAGCTTCATCGATGCGTTCGGCCCAGCGTGTGACAGTCCAACATTTCTGACAAGCTGTGCAAAAATGAATGAAACGGACTAGATGAGAGGACAAGGTGAAACTCTTCGCAGCATACACAAATTCACTAGTCATGTCCAAGAGCGAACCTCTTGTAGAAATACTGATCGATCACATCGGGGTTGTAGACGAACTCTGCCTTGGAGAGGAGATGTCGGAGTTTAACAGTGTTTATGATGTCTTATTTGAGATTGTTACGCGCGACATGCTAAGATATTCGGAACTCGTTCTGGAGGGACTTAGAACGCCTGCCAGTATCACAAGATTCTGTGCTCCGAGAAACGGGACGTCCATATTAATCGTGCCATAATCTGGTGTTTGCGCACGAGACGATTATCGGATCCCTTCACAGTCTGCAAGATCTGTTGGAACCGGTCAAAGAATCGACGTCGTTGAGACATTATGTCATGGGAACTACCTATGGAACAGGATGTTGTTGATACATTTGTTTAGTGCGTGGTTTCTGATAGAATGAACAAGTGCAAGAGTCGTAGTTTGTACGCCTAATAATAGAAGTTCCAAAAATCGAGTCGATTTCTTTGCATTCTGGTAAGAGATTAGGGTTTAGGGTTTGATACTCGAGTCGATTTCTTTGCTTTG
>SWBH01000011.1:0-41263 GCA_024195465.1 Aureobasidium sp. EXF-8845 | reverse complement strand
GACGCCAAGAAACTTGGTGCCGACCACTTCATTTATTCTGGAGACAAGGATTGGGCCAAGCCATACGCTTTCAAGTTCGACTTCATTCTAAACTGTGAGCCGTTAACCTCTTGACTGGACAAGCGACATCTGCTAACAGCGACCAGGCTCTGATATGACCCAAGAATTCGACATGTCTGCGTACCTTAGTACTCTTGTAGTCATGGGTCGCTTCCACAATGTCGGCCTCCCCGATTACGACCTTCCCGCTATGAAGGCTCAGGACTTTGCACCCAACGGATCCTACATCGGTGCCAGTCACATCGGAAACCACCCTGAGATGGTTGCTATGTTGGAGCTTGCTTCAAAGCAAAACATCAAGTCGTGGATTGAGACAATTCCCATTTCGGCCGAAGGCTGCGCCAAAGCTGTCACTGGCGTCAAGGAGAATAAGGTCCGCTACCGCTACACACTCACTGGTTTCGACGAGGCATTTGGCAAGCGCTACTAAATGCTGCATTCTTGCTAATGGTCATGTTTTGGGTGATCCGATACTCTCAACTTAGTTCGGCATGACGTTCACGAACTTAATTGGATGGTACTATGCTTGCGTTACAGGCTTACAGTGCTCCTCCTAGACGATGAATGCCGCTGGTGTATTGTCTGCATTAACGAGCAGATTAATACAGTCAACTACGATCGTGCTCTTTGGTTAGCCAGGTGCTGTAGCAATATCCCCATCCCTCTCGACCCTGTCGGCGATGTCCACACGACTGTCACCTTTGACCTTGCACCGAAACGTGGGCGTAGCTGTGTATCTATTGTCCATCTAAATTACTCTCGAATAATAACCCTTGACGCTGACACTAAATAGAATATCAACTGCTTCGCCTGCTTGACCCAAAGTTACAAGACCTGTACATCCCTCACCTGCAAAGTTTCTAGCAATCTCCATAAGACCACTAAGCTACTATTTGTCGCTTTGCACCAAGCGTAACCCATAGTATTGTTAGATAATCGAGCTAATTGTAGACTATAAACACATGCCTCGTTACATCTGTAACTAAAAACTACGCGGACTATATCCTGTCGCTAGTCCAACCGTGACGTTACTTCTGAGCACTCGTAAGAGTGCAACTTTCCACATTTGTCTATCCCATAGCATGTGCAGACAGTGCATCGAATTCTGTGCTTCTATAATACCTCTATGCATGCATATTTGAGAGAATGATGGAGCAAGACGCTAATGCTAGTCTACCATGCTAGTCTACCATGTATACGCTCTACAAAAGTACTTTACTGCTTGACCTTAGCACTGTGGTCTAAATACTGCGGCTTGAGCTAGATACATCCGTCTCAGGTCACATACAGCTAGAGTAGCAATAACAGATATCTGCGTCTGTTACAGGTAGTATGCGGTAGAAATGCACATTGAAAGGCTCACAACAAGTGAAGTGTCGGGGTAACGATATAGCAGATTGCCATGGGATCTAGGAGAGATTGAGAACCATAAGATAAACAGTGTATCGGTTGTAAATAAGAACACTGATAGTGGGACGTCTCACCATCCTTCCGTCCGGATCGTTCGAATACAAGGCGTAACATATATGGTACCGCAAGAGGAATGGTCTTAGGGTCTATCTAGCATACAGAGGACATTGCTCGTCAACATGGACAGCATTCGTACTCTCCGATGTTGCATTGTCCATCGAAGACGACTTCGGGGCCCCTATCCACACAAATTGGACTGGGACGCTGAAGTCGAATCGTGTTTTAGCATAACCTTCGATCCTAATCGACAACTCCAGACTGTATCGTCGGGAGACATAAGGTGAGAAGAAAGATGGCACAGCATCGGAAGGCTGGATTAGGGTTAACCCCAAGACATTGACTTCCCTACAGTCCGTTTCCTCTGTAGAATCCAAACACTCGACCCGTTCTGTCAGTCTAACATCCGCTGCCTTGGGCGAAGACCTACTGATGACTTCAGCCAGAAACGGACATAGCACGATCTGTCGCGACGTGGGGAGACCCTGCAGCGGAATCGTCGAGACAATAGTGCTTGACTTGAGTCGCCAGGTAATCTTTGCACACAGTGGTGGAGCGCCTTCCGTGAGGTTGTCTATTCGGCAGGCAATGGGAACGGTATGTAGATTTGACTGTCCGTCGACGCGCAGTACGAGCGGCTTTGGCTCTGTCAAGCTGATTTCCAGCGTCTTATTCTTTGTGAACAGCTTTCTTAGTATCCGTGAGCGTTTTATGATATACTCTCCGTGGAAATCATCGAGAGCGATTGGTGGAGGTACCAAGCTCACGATCGGAAAGAGTTGGATAGGCTGGAATCCCATTGACACAAGGATGTTCTCCGAGTATACAAATGCTTTAAGTGAGTAGGAAACATGGACGGCAGCGCGCGTCCTGTCGTCTGATGTATCATACGGCGACTTTGATGCTTGCAGTGAAGGCGGAAGCCTACATGAATCGGCTTGGAGGAAGCCATGTTGTGAATCAGAATCTGTTGGTATCTCGAAGCGAAAAGATGTTCGAGAGGAAAAGCATCCCTCATGACTTGCTTCGTGGTTCAAGCGATGGACATCTGTTAATCTCAGGAACTATTACGATTAGTGATAACATCAGTGATTTAGGCAAAGCATGGCGGCCTACCGTATGTTCTCGACCATGGAAGCTTGTCGGAGTCACAGACGTAATGCCTTGCTCAGATGACCGACGACTCATTTTACTCGAGATCCGGCCTACTAGGGTTAGCGAACTGTCTTCAACTTATCGGAAGTAGCTTAATACCCTCTAAGATGATCTTGACAATATCACACAGTTGTGTAGCTGGAGTGTCCACACGGAGCACTCCCTCTACACCGTGCTGAGCATAGAATCTTGGCGGATAATCTTTGGTAATAGGCAAAGCGTTTACAAGATGTGGGAATGCGAAAGAAGTTGTTATAGCAGAATGGAGCATCGAGGACATTGTTTCGGTCTTTTTTAGTAGTCTGCAAGGTGTTTTTGAATGTGCAATATACTACAGTAACAGTCGTGTGAGAATTTATAAAGGTTCTAAGGGGAGTATGGTCGGAACTAACTGGCAGACGTGACGACGTTTCTATGGCAGTGGGACGGCGCATGGGACCGAATGCTGCGCTCGTGACAAGTCAGTCTCGCTCCTACTATAAGATATAAAGCTTGATATCTTGCTACGAGCGGTAAACACTCGAGAATCGGTATGTAGATGTCTCGGAGACTATGTCTGTCCTCAACATTAGAGTCTAACATCTGCCCAACATAGAGGAGTATGTTCATCCAGCTATCACATGTGGTTAATATGGGGCAGGCCCATGATGCGCTACGAGCTGTGGCAATGTCTGATTGTGACGTCCGAGATGGGTACAAGATGGCATATGATGTAAGGACGCACGGACTGTCAGCTTTTCCTGCCCAAGCAGAAATTACTTGATCTGCGCATAGACATCAGGAGATGCGATCACCGTTTAGCTTGCGGAAAGCGCCCGCTACGTAAACCCTGACCTCAAAACTTCCGGATGCCAAGTCGACTGGTAACAGCTCGACGGCGGCGTTACTCAATTAGTGATCTTGTCTTAGAATCATGATTCCATGCTACAATATAAGGCTTACGATACCCCAAGGCTATGTCGAGCGTGCTTCCTCGACTCAACTTCTTCCATTCGGAACCGTTCTTCGATACTTTCTCCTCAAGAAAATCTCCCCTTTTTGCTCCTATGTCTACTAATTCACCTCGAGCGGAGTCCTCTCTGGAGTCTAGCCAGCAGACGCCTCTAGAGGAATATGGGTTCGAACATACTCATGGTTGGAGACGCTGGCGGCCGCTTCGTCCCGGTTGGGGCATGTATCACGATGTGAAGAGACGATTGCCTTATTATTATAGCGACATTACGGATGCATTCACGTATCGTACTGTCGCCAGCACCGTACGAATGTATTTCGTCAAGTAAGTCGTGCTAGAAAAGTTGAAGTGAATTTCTACTTACACATCGACAGTTTACTGCCTGCACTAGCCTACACGCTAGACATGTATCGCCAAACTGGCCAATTCTACGGCGTCAACGAGGCTCTCTTCACATCCGCTTTAGCAGCGTTGGTGTTTAGCATCCTTGGCGCTCAACCCCTCACCATCGTCGGCATCACTGGATTAATCGCTTTGTTCAACTACACCATTTACGACATCATCGTACAATATGATGCAACCATCTATCCTCAGTTCATGTGTTGGACTGCGATATGGGCAGCAGTCTTCCATTGGATTGTCGCCTTCTGCAATCTCTGCGATTATATGCGATATGTCACCGATTTCTCAAGTGAATCATTTGGCATGTATGTCGGTATCATCTATATGAGTGGGTTATTTTGAATCATACGTCGATATATAGCTGCTAACGTATAGACAGTCAAAGGTGTCGAGGAACTCGTCGCGGAGTTTAGCTCTCATGGTCTTAACGCAGGATACTTAAGCACCATCATCGCGATCCTGTATTTTGGTACCGTTTATGCACTCGAGAAGTTGGGCAACAGTACACTCTGGACACCTGCAATCCGTGGTCTGCTAGCTGACTACGCCTATCCTGTATGTTCGTCGTTCTCGTAATCGCCGTTCTCTTGTAGTGCTAACTCGGCTTCGCAGCTCGGCACGATCTTTTGGGTTGGCTTCTCGCACTTTCCCGGTAATCTCAAGCGAACAGACGTCAGCTACTTACCAATCACGAAGTCATTCTACCCTACAGCAGATCGATCATGGTTGATCCACTTCTGGCACCTCGACGTCAAGTGGGTGTTTGTGGCCCTTCCTTTTGGGTTCCTTCTTATGCTTCTATTCTACTACGATCATGTGAGTTATGAGCATGATAGCAGCCTGAGACAATTCCGTATACTGACACAATTCTCTAGAACATCAGTAGCATCAGTGCGCAGGCACGACAGTTCCCGCTGAAGAAGCCAGGCGGATTCCACTGGGACTTTTTCCTACTTGGTTGTACCACATTTGTAGCTGGAATCCTCGGACTCCCCCTACCTAATGGTCTAGTACCGCAAGCGCCGGTACATACTGACTCACTAACGGTCTACGTGACTGAACTCCATGTCATTCCTACTGAAGAAGGTGAGGGCGCCGAAATCAGACGGCCAGTCGTACGAGCAGAGTCGGTCGTCGAGCAGCGCATATCACATCTTCTCATGGGTCTTTTACTTGTCGGAACCATGACGCGGCCCCTGCTCGTTGTGCTTCATACCATGCCATCAGCTATCTTCGCAGGAGTTTTTTTCATCGTCGGCGTGAGTGTACGAAGATTCTTATGAATTGACAAAAGTTAACTCAAGATGCTAGTGGGGATCCATCGAGTCCAATACCATCGTTCAAAAGCTTGTTTATCTCATGTCTGAAGAACGGTTTGTGCCGAAAGACGAGCCACTTCGCCAAGTCAAGAAGAAGAAGACTCTGCTCTGGCTTGTCCTCCAAGGCCTTGGTGTGGTTGCTACAGTAGCCATCTCGCAGACCATCGCTGCTATTGGTAAGCCGATCCCTATCAAGCAATAAGTGCCCGCGCGGTTTCGATTGACCCTGTGTACCAGGTTTCCCAGTGATCATCATCGCACTAATACCACTGCGTACCCACATCATCCCCAGATGGTTCGATAAGCAGGAGCTTACGATTCTTGACGATCTGACAGCCAACAATCCATGTGTACTTGCGAGTCTTGGAGGGCCTCCTGAGTTACCGGAGCACATCAATATGGAGGAGTATGGTGCAACAAAGCAATACCTCGAGAAACATCAGGGTGCACTCAGGCAAAGAGTCGGCAGAGTTCATCGTTAGATACCCTAGCAGTTTGGAACAATAATACTCGTACATCAAGTAAACTGATTTGGACGTACGAAACGCCAAGGAGCCTAGCGTCTGGCAGGCAGATCTCAATTGGACAAATTCTTCTACATCAACCTGTTTTGACTGTTCACAGCGACTTTCTGGCCATAGTAATCAATCGCATTGCAGCCTAGCAGGCGGTCGAAGAGTTAGTTATATTGCTAGAGATCCGGCTTTACTTGTTATTAGTCGGATGTATAGCTTCTTGCAATTAAGCAAGTTTAGGAAATCGATCGTCCGATGCGAAGCGACGCCAGCAATAATTTAGCACAATGCGTGGAGTTATCAAGCCCAATATTTGCGCTCGCGAGAAGGCTGAGGTGAGATTTAGAAGAAGCTGTACACTATAGATTGCGTTTTTGCTATCTCGTTGAGAATAACCACTAGACGCCATAAGAGATATTGTTATACATCGTAATCGCACATGTATACTCCAGGATCTGTGAGATAAGGATTCTGGCTGTGGGACTCGGAATTGACCACGTCAGTCAACGAGTATGCTGTCGGCATAGCTTGTGTGAAGTTGAGATCCGAGTAGGACGGCTCCTGCGGTAGTCCAGGAACATCCTGCCACCAAGGTGATATACAGTCGATGGCGCTCCAATCCGTGGCTTGCAATCTTTGGTCTGGTGGGTTCGTGCTTGGAAGCGCTGTAGTCATTCTCGCTGGTGGTTTCAGCATGAATCCAGCTGGTAATTCAACAGATTGGTGAAGATTAGATCGAGACTGCATTGTCTGTGAATTCAAGGAGTCGACCCTGGGGTTTGAGTCGCTGACTTGGGGTGAGATATGCTGCTGCAAGTTCACACGCTGTGATGAGGCAGAAGTGTCTCGAGAACATGGGTTTGGCGGAGATTCAGTCTCATGCTGTAAACGTTGTGGACTTCCGACTGTTTCCTTGACGCTCGATAGGCGATCGGAGTTGTCACTGTCGACATCCAACTCTACTTTATCGTCATGCTCGAATTTGAGAAGACCAAGACGATCTAAGATGTCGTGGACCGGCGGATTCCCTTCCCGTTCGATGAGCTGGGCACCTGGCCACGAGTCTGCAGCTAGCAACATAAAGTACATGGTCTGGAGTCCGGCGACAAGCTTGAACTGTTGCATCTCTAGAGACCGCACATACCTTTCCAGATTAGCCAAAAAAGCCCAACATAGATTGCGACGACTCACTTTTCAGGGAAGGTACTCCGTTTCGACTTCTTAGGATACCCGAAGATGCATACAGCATCAGAAGATTTGCATTTTGTGCAAGGATACCCACCAGAACACCTTGCTTTCTTCGCTCGACAGCGATTGCAAGCTTTGCTGGCTCGTTGTTTGGAAAGATCCCCGAGGTCTTGGTGTTTTTGTGCATTTCTTGGTGGCATCTCTACTTATGCTATGCTCTCTTTCTTGGTCTTCGTCCTGCGGATTTTCTGCCCTGGCAAGAAAGCATGACTATATAAGCCGCGCCAAGTGTAGAGAGGCCACACTAGCGTGGGTTCGAACGTCGAGAGCGTCTAACCGTGCGTCACATGGAAATCAGGGGAGGGTGGGAGCCCAGTAGATAGAACGTTCCGATCTTTGCTCGTGCGTTGGGGAAGCTGCTAGCCACCTACTCGTGTTCGATCTGTCTCCTGTGTTTGGCCTCCGTGCCGCTTTGATCCGGTCTTGATACTTTGCGCCATCCAACGTGGATCGTAACGTAATTTGTTTGACAGCCTCTCACATGCTTCGTTTTTGCGCCACCCGAGTTCAATTGACTTCGTTGGCTAAACTGCTCGGTAATCGCTAGTCTAATGAGACATTTCTTGCTCCACCGACATGCGTTGCGAGTCTCTTCTGGCAACGCAAACTATCCTATCCTGTTAAGCGACACGTCAGGCCTCCAATCAGGACGTCAAGCAAGTGCAGACGAATCATACGTCCTCTTGACTGCGGTCAAGCTTGCCATGGCTATCGCGCGGGCGCTCTGATAATCTGGGAGCTGCACAAAGAGATCGAGCGCAGCCGGATTTGCCGCAGAACAGGGCATTCTGAAGTTGAATGGCAAACGGCATGCTTGATATAAGTCACGCTTGCTCTGTGGTCCCCTGAACAGAGAAGGTTTTGTTCTTCGATACTGTTATGTCATCTCACATGGCCTACCAAGCGCTTGAACGCCTGGCCGACATGGACCCTACCTCGATTGCATCGTTTTACCACGAAGATCAATATGCTACGGCTCATATCCCGGGCCTTGATGATGCTATATCAATCTGGGATTTTCCAACTATCGATAGCTTCTTCCAGAGCGAAGCTATGTCTCCCGTAACACACTCCATGGACACAGTCAGACATGTCCCAAGTTTATCAGTACCTGCTTCAGCCTCGTCAGCAGTCTCATTACTGGACACCTCTCATCTTACAACATCAACCAACATCGAAGACCCATCACAAATCAATGAGATAATCAGGCCATCGACACTCTACAACAAATCAAAGTATACTGTGGAATCTACTTCAATACCGCCAGAACAGATCGTCAGGACGCGACCACGAGGCCGACCAAGGAAAGACACGATTAAGCAAGAACAAGTATTAGCTTCTAGCGATCGTCTAAAGAAATATCGGGCCAAGAATCGAAGAGCCTCGGCTCGATGTCGAGAGAAGGAGCGAGTCCAAGCAGCTACGTTGGAGTCGGACTTTCAAGAACAGTTGGAACAAAATCTGGCCTTGAAGCGGAAGGAAACAGCTCTCCGAGAAGAGTTGTTTACCCTGCAGATACAAGCATTGCACCATGAAACTTGTGGGTGTAGAGAAATACAGGGTTATAATAAGCGGCGTGCGCGAGATGTTGCAATTGCTTGGAATCTAGGAAGTTGATAAGGATCCAATCCGGGCTCAGTGTTCGTCACATGGCAGAATGGGGAGTTTCTCAGCACTCGCAATATGTCAAAAACGATTCTATAGCTGAAACGCAATGAGCTTATCTACTCACTGCCTTCTCATGTTGTAGCTGATCATCTGAGGTAAGATAATTCTGTGTAGGGTGTGATCTATGGGAAGCAGGTTTAAGTGGACTATTCGATACACTACCGTATAGACTGGAGAGGACGTACAAAAGTGAAAGGTGCTGATTTCGGACCGTAAATCGAGTCGGGTTTCGATGGAGACTTCGAGACATATTTGGCGAAGACTTGGGCAGCCAGGTCGCCCTCAATCGACTTGTTCTTGGCTGCACGTGTTCTGGAAAAAATGCGCTTAGCCCGTTTCCACGACTCCACGCCGCCGAAAAACAGGATGGCTTCCACAATGACGACGCCCCATTTCCAGGTGATCCCCTCGTTTTTGGAAACAACGTGGTTGATGACAGGAATATACAACGTAGGGAACACTGTCACGAACCCCGCAACGATGGCCCAGAACAGGAACTTGTTGCGCCAGACATCATAGGCCTCCTGTGTGAAGTAGCGCTTGCTGCCTGGCTGCATCCTAAAGAACGAGCGTCGCATGTTGATCATCTCCCATGCCAGGAATAAGGCGAACCAAGTCAAGCATACGAACGTCGTGGCACGGGCACGAAACACCGTATCACAGACGTCGCTATAGTTGCCATTGCAATCTGACCCGAGATTGCCGTCTCCAGAACCGTAGAGGACCACCACAAAGCTGGGTAGGCACAGTGCAGCCATCCACAGACCGTAGACAAGCATGTCGATCAGTACTTCCAATGTGAACACACCGGTTTTCAATGATTGAGGCGGCCTTTGCATGATATCTGGAGCTGCAATCTCAAAACCGAGACCCATGTCAGGCATACCTGCATATAGTCAGCGGATGTGCACGCGATGATGGATCAACATCTTATTCTTACCCGACGTGATCATAATAACCCAGTATTCTCTACGGGAGACAAAGGCAACACGGAAAGGTCGTTGTCGTCTTTGAATGCCAATCCGATTAGCAGCGTGCAGGCCTGGGCGATATTTTCCGCCAGCAAATATAGTACAAATTTTTTAATGTTGTCGAACATACGACGACCCTCCTCAATCGCATTCAGTGGACGCAAAGTTGTCGTCTGTAAGAATGATATCTGAGGCGTCTTTGGCGACATCAGAGCCAGCTTGTCCCATAGCAATGCCCACGTCTACCCGCTTTAGTGAAGGTGAATCATTGACTCCATCTCCGGTCATCGCAGCGAAGTACTTACGTCTGTGTAGCGCTTCGATCATCCTCACCTTCGTGTTTGGTGAGCATCGTGCAATGACAAGCGGCAGAACGGGCAGAGCGTCGATATCGTCCTCCGAAAGTTTGTCAAACTGTGAAGCAGTCATAACCATTGCGGCGGCAACGTCAGTAGGAACTTGCTGCATGTCCGGCAGGATGCCGACCTGTGCGGCTATAGCACGGGCAGTCCCAGGGTGGTCGCCAGTGAGCATGTTAACGGAGACACTAGCTTGATGACATTGCTTGACAGCGCCTTGAGACTCGGGACGGGAAGGATCATACAAGCCGATTAGACCCAGGAAAGTCAAGTCTCGCTCCACTTCCGAGCGATCGATCTCCTCCTTCAATTCAGTCCCACCGTGCCAGGATTTATCGGCAAGAGCCAAAACTCGTAGTCCTTGAGCAGCGAGCGCTTTC
Source organism: Aureobasidium sp. EXF-8845 (assembly GCA_024195465.1). NCBI lineage: Eukaryota > Fungi > Ascomycota > Dothideomycetes > Dothideales > Saccotheciaceae > Aureobasidium > Aureobasidium sp. EXF-8845. Next base: position 30,767 of record SWBH01000011.1, on the reverse strand, counting down.
ATGTTTTCGAGGATGGTAGCTTTAAAGGCGTCTGTCAGCTCCGTGGGCTCCGCATTCCGCTGTCTTTTGACGAAACTACAGGAATATAAAACTCTCTCAACTGCACCCTTGGTAAAGACCATGCTGACATCGCTGGATGCGAAAATGACGGACATTTTCTTGACATCAGAATCGAAGGGAAATTCCGCGATTTGGCGCCACAGCGGCTTATCACCTGTGGTGAGACAATCTCGATTCCAGTTGAATCGAGAAGCAATAAGTCTAGAGTGGATTTAGCCTGGTTTGATCGAGATGCGGAGCCATCGTGCCATACCGAATGTCTGCAGGTACAAAATCGCCGGTTTTGAGCTCTACGAGATCGTCGGGAACCAGGTGGGCAGTCGGAACAGTCTGGTTTTGGCTCTGGCGTACTACGCTAGCTGTAGGCGAGCTTAAAGAACGAAGGGAGTCCAATGTCTTCTCTGCATTGAACTCCTGGAAAAAGCCAACAACGATGTTAAGAATGATCACCACGGTGATCACACCGCCTTCGATGTAAGACTCGATACCGAAACTGACAGCCATTGCCATAATGAGAACCTAAAAGACATGATCAGATACAAGATCCAAGCGAAGGGCTAAAGTGGTTCACTTAACTAGAATCATGGCGTTGACGATCTGCCGGAGCAGGATCTTGGCCGGCTGCACTCCAGGTCCGTCATCTAACTCGTTACTTCCATACACTTCGAGACGTGATTGTGCCTCTACGTCAGTTAATCCGTCTCCTGGCACGGCTTTGACTTCCGCGACAAAATCTGTGGAACACAGGGCGTGAGGCGGCTGCAACAAGGGCTCGTTGGCCTGGCCCGAGACATGCTCCGACACCTGTGTCTGCTTCTCGTTTGACATCTCTGAAGCAAATTCCAGCTCTTTCAGGCTGAAGAACTTACATCTTTGGGTAGTTAGCCGAAATTGTGATTCCACAAAACAAAAACCACAAAACGAAGAATGGAAGAAGTAGTATCCCACGACGATTGACAAGCATGTTTGCTACGACGGTCTACGGGATCAAATTGAATTTTAGAGTACGACTGCTTGCACGAGAAGGTCCATCTTCCGCAAGACCAAGTATTTATATCAATCCCGAGTCTCATATCACTATGAACTTCATTGCTTGGGACTTGCGTAAGGCATTCTGCACTGCCCAAGGTTTCTCCTTAGTCGGATTATTCATTGTGAGTTCACCCTGGATTATGTACGTTTTCCAAGCAGCTTGGCACCATGGCATCTGACGACGACCACTGCTTGACGTTCCCTCTTGGAAACATAACTGCCACTAGTATATTTCACTTGAACTAGCGATCTGCTCCGTGTCTTCTGGGCGTCCAGCGCTGTAACATATTGGTGTTGATCCCCCGGGCTGAACTGCAGACGAAGCTATGAGCCTACTTGTATCAGAGTGGCCCTATTTAGAGACTTTCAATCGCACTTTGCGATCTTGTGTATCGGAATCGCGTTACGGGTGCACTAATGATTGGAAGCTCCTCGACTAGTGTTGTATCAAATTTTATATATTCGCTGGAAAGTTTGCCTCAAATCTCCTCGGGCAGATCGCAAGAAGGTTCATATGTCTGTTAGGCTCTTTGCAGGTCTTCCGTAGTGAGTTGCTAGACTTGCGCGTTTGCAGCAGCTAGGCTAAAGAGAAGCGAGAAGTGATCAGGTGATGTAGCTTTTCGGTCCATGGCAGACAGTTCCGGGTAGTGTTATCACGAATACAGGCACGGATACCAATATCAGTCAAGCTGCAACACACCATCTAGAGGCGGCTTATTTACCTATCTTCAGCTCTACTGATAATGCACTTTTCTTAGATAACGAATGCGGTTGTAGTCTCCCCTCACTCTAAGATCCCCTAAGCTGGCCGTCGATGTCAAAAGACAAAAGATCAAAAATACGATAGAGCCAGACAAAGTTTCCGCAACCAAGGGCCTCGGGTAGCTAGCCTGCTTTCTGGCAGTCTGGATCATACCGGTTATGGCAATTGGTATTCTGCTAGGCAATTTCGTCCTAGAGAGCGATCCAGCACTTGAGAGAGGAAAACCTGTCGGCGTTTCTGTGCCGATCGGTAAATCAAGAAACAACCGGCCGTATGTGTTTTTTACTAACGATACATCAGCATTGGCCTTCTCTTCGTGATGCATCCTATCCTTTGTAGAGTCAAGTACGAGACACTGCGTCCTGCCTTCAGAACAAAGGAACTACGGATGCAGATTGAGTTTTCTATAATCATGTACTGGAGTATTGCCCTGTTCCTAACGGTAGGCGCCTCTATTACACTCCGACTTCAATGCTGCGAGCAACAACTTCGAGTTGGCTATTGCGGTCGCTGTCGCAACGTACGGTGCAGATAATGATCAAGCATCAGCATTGGCAGTTGGGCCCATGATTGAAATACCTGTCCTCCTAGGTCTGGTGTACGTCGTCAGATGGATTGAAACGAACGCAGATGGGCTCCTTGATTGGATTAGACAAGGAGAAAGATGTTTCCGGCAAGCGTGACCGTGAGACTTGTGTTTAGGGAAGGATGCAAGCTGAGAATTATTGCTAGGCCGCAGATCTGGATGTCGTATGACCGGTCGATTGAGCTCCTTTCCACCCGGGATTAGTCCGCTCGAAGTCTGTAAGTACTTTTGAAGGCTGTCGAGATGAGTAGAAGGCAACTGTTTCTCCAAGCCAAATATCTCCCTGTACATACGGTTGAACGGGAACAGTGGGCGGCCGTATCGAGTCAGGTATTCGATCTCTTTCTTAGCACCGGCATTCAAAACTTCCTCAGTCTCTGTATCTGCCGAAAGTTAGTACAATTCGCCACATCCTATGGAAGTTGATTTCGCGCGCCAACTCACAAGGGCCGCGTTCAATGTCGAGTTCGCTCCTTTTGCCATACCACAGTGGCAAGCTTACACTTGAACCCATACAAACGGAATCTGGCCTGTCTGATTCGATTGGATCCACAGCAATCTTTTTCGAAGTCGTGGTCAGATTTTGACGGAAGTAGAGACTGCCACTAGCCGGAAAATGAAGGTTGAACAAACGACTTTCCAACCTGACAAGACTTTGCAAGAATCGACATCGATCGTGCTCACCCATGCTGCCCCAGAAGGCTCCGAGATTCTTTCCGGAGCTGTACTCCTGGAATATGTATTCGGTCTGAACTGGGTTATCTGCTGTCGCTGAGTAGCCGTATATCTCTGGGACTGGTATTCCATTTGATCGAAGGAAGGTCATCGTAGCAGCCTCACTGGCGACGACGTGCTGTCGCGGTCCAGTGATCGAATACGGGATGCGTGCCACAAGCTTGAAGTCGTCGCGAAATTGTATCACAAAGGCACGATTAGCCGCACCTTCACCGAGCTTTTTGAATGAAAGGACGTCTTCGAAATTTCGACCTACGGCTTCAGCAGCTAGCCGCTGCAACTCGATGACGTTAAGAATACGCTCTCTTTCGCTAAGCCGTTGAGCCTCATTGTATCTGATAATCTTTTAGCGATAAATTTGGAAGTGAAATCGACACACCTACATCCATCGGCCGGACGTATACCTGAATAGATCGCGAGAATTGTTTGGGGATGTGGAAGGTTCATGAGCGTTGGCCATGTTCGAAGCGAATTTGACAAAGGTCCGCGAATTGATCGACCACATGCATCGAGTCGCTGCCGGTCCAGAGTACAGCAAGCGATAGCGTTTCATTGTGGTGGGGTGTCCAGGTGGTTTGAGTCTAGACAACTAAAGTGTCAAGAAGCTGGAAGTACCGCGTTGGTCTTGGCTTGTTCTAACGACACGGCCATTATGACGAGCCCTGAACAGAAATCTCCAGAAGTTCTGCTGCATGAGCTGGCCGGATACCATTCACGCCTTCTCTCCTATTTGTGGGGATTCAGCGCTCAAAAAGAAATATACTCGAAAGGCCTGCGGACGTGACGAATAGGATTTCGGTATTAGGCGCTTCCTGCAGGGTCTTGCGGTTACCCCTCGTGAATCTGGCCACCCGCCAACTCCCAGCTGAGTATCCTGCACAGTAAACCTGATATACAAAGCGATACGCTCGACGAATAGCTGCGATCATGACCGTGTGGGTACCGCCGTTGTCACTCTTTCTCCTCCTGATAGAAGACGGTATATCTTCTCTAGCTTTAGGCGGCGTGTTGTACTTGTGACAGTCAACTGCATCCTTCTTGACTTCTCTATCATAGTCGAAGCGAATATCAAGTCGCTTCTGCAGTCGTGATACAAACGAAAATGCACGTTTGCCTCGAAAAACATTGCGGTGGGTAGTAGACTTGGTGTAGACGTTACCCTCGACTGCACCGGCCAATACTATATGCGCGCGGCAAATGCTACTATGTTGGTAAGGCGATTCTCTTGACGCCGCCCGTGCCATCGTAAGTATCGGATTTCTGTCATTCTAGATGATCATCTTAGACTGCAAGGCAGTGTCAAGCTATCATGAACAATCGGATCTTAAGAAGTGTACAGCAGGACGTGTGCTCAAGATTATCAAACAACTCGAGCAGCATGCCGTGGTCCACTCTTTGGATATTTCAACTAGAATGGAGCGAGCTAAAGTACAACATAGGCAAGTTGATCTAGAGTTTCGGGCTTAATGATGGTACGCAAACCTTGACACTCCGGAGACACAGGTAATCTGACAGTGGTTCATGATTTTGCTTATGTTGATATTGCAAGGCTAGTTATGATAATACGTGGAGGGGTTGAACGGCACCGTGATTTGATGAGTCCATCGCCTGCGCCACATTACGTTCACATGAGCATTTTCTGATTGCAAACACTCTTAAGACAGGCAACCCTGAGCCTCTCCAAGGTTTCGAACGTCTCGTCTCTTGGACAACACAACCGATCAAACAACAGAAGAATCTCGAGCAGAGGCCGCGTGAGTAGATGTGCTGCTATAGAATCTGCGTCAAACAAGTTTGCCCTGTCGTAGTTTCCCTGTCTTCCAGAGCTTCCAATCTTTGCCTTCGTCCACCGCAAGTAACAAATTCAAGAAGGCATCGTCGAGAACGCACCCTTCGGCTCTGTCGTTCACGAGCCCCTGATTAAACCCCCGTTGACGAAGTACGCGTCTATTTTGTTTCCGTAAATCCCCTGATCGGATATAAAAGCTGTTAAGGTTTATTTGTTGGGAGCCAAATACCGACATGGGATTCGGGTTTTTTTCAAAGTCAGTTCGATCATGACCTATACGGGTTTCAATGTTGACTTACTACATGTCGCTTGCGTTATTCCACCTTCCATCACGATAATGAGTGCATCCTTAGACCTTTTGAGCCACCCCTGTATCGAATACGAATGCGCCGGCATCTTGCCCTGATCCAAGTGGGACGAGATGCTCGTATTTGCCGAACTCTATAGTTCAACGGTCACAACTCCAAAGTGCCGAACCCCAGGCTGCGCTCCATATTCATGTCGATCAGTGGAGGTCAGGAATCCTGCCTTCTCGAACAACTATTACCAACTTGGACACCACCGTCTTACATTTCAGCACAACATGACGGAACACCACCTTACATCTGACGAAGTCGATGGCCACGCGATACATCAGCACATTGACAAGCACCGTTTCATAACGCCTTTGACATGGCGATAATAATTCTGGCTGCACCGACGTGCCACGACGATAATAGACCTTTCACAAAGTATATTCACAGATTTCTCTCCTGGAGGGGCTACACAGTAAACATAGGCAATCATACCGTTTCCAAACTCTACTACAGACCCTACAGTCAGGCGTTTCCTAGGACAGGAGCACATAACATAATATGCTGTGTTATCTCCTCGATCCTGGCTAAGTAAGTATCTTCCCTCTCAACCACTCGAGAGGTCTGAGGTCCCTTCCTAACACTCGTTTCTTTTTCTCCTTTTGGTTCATTCGTCCATTCGATATGGCTTCCGCTCTTTTTGCTTTGGGCCTGCTGGCCTCTGCCACCTTCGTTTCGTCTTCTTCTGCTCCCAGCTCTGGAACCATTCAGACCTTCACTATCACCCGCACAGAGTGGTCTACCGTGACTAGCTGTCCCGTTGCTACCATCTCGCTTTGCGCTGCCTCTTGCAATGCCACGCCTTACACTCTTGGTGTTGACATTAACTATGCTACTCTTGACACCTCCGTCGCTACTGCAACTTCGACCCGTTACGTCGTCCCACTCCCCAGTCAAGAACCAAGCAAAGTTCAAGGGTCTGCGCCCAACAACATGAATGGCGGTGGCTCGGGAAAGCCTGTCACCGTAATTGATGGCAAGACCATCACCATCTTCGAAGGCTCCACCACTACCCTGACTGCTGGCGCTGTCTATACCACTGACGTCGTTTATCCTTCGTCTGTTGCTTGTTCTGCTGGAGAGACAGTCATCATCGACGAAGAGACTATCATTGTCACCCAAGCCACTACCATCTACGATTGTCCCTGCACGAAGGCTACAACCTTGACTGTTGGAGCTGCCTATACGACCGATGTTATCTATCCCAACTCTGTAACATGCACTGGTGGTGAAACCATTCTCATCTCGGGAACGACGTCCATTGTGCCTGGGCCCACGGTGATAAGCGACTGTCCTTGCACCAAGCCCACTACGCTTTACGTACCTGGTCCAACAACCACACTCCCTGGAACAACAATCACTGGCACTAGTAACTCTGGCTCTTCGTCTAACAGCGGGTCGCAGTCAGGAGCCGCTGCCACCGGCACATCACCTGGCTCCTCCGCTGTTTCCAGTGCTGCCGCAACTTCGGGAGGCCTACCATCTGGCACTGTCACTGGTAGTACCCCGTACCAGACCGCCGTTAACGGAATTGAGTTCCTCATCCAGAACGGTGTCAATTATAATGGCACCCCCCTGAAGATTGCAGCCAAGAGACAAGCTGCCAATACGCTTTCTACCTGTCTGAATGCCTGCGCCGGATCATCTCTCTGCGTTGCTACTTCATTCAACAAAGATACCTCCTCCTGTTTGTACTTTAGCGGAATCGATCAGAGCAGTCGACGTGCTGAGAGCGACATTGTCTTTGCCATTGCAATCTCGCGTCTCGCTGTGCAGTCGTCTTCTGTGCAATCGACAGTCTTGAGTAGTGGCGAGGTTTCTGGTTCGTCCAGCACAGCCGGATCAACTTCGAAGGCTGCAAGCATCACGTCCGGATCTGCGGGTTCTAGCATGGGAGCTTCTCCGTCTAGCTCAGCCAGTCTCTCGGGTGCATCTACCTTGATGTCTTCCGCCCATTCGTCAATGACCTCTTCGACCCAGGCTGTGTCGGGATCTTCGGAACCTCTGTCTTCAGTCTCACAGACAGGCTCTTTCTCCTCAACACTGAGCTCTTCCACACAGGCTGTGTCGGGCACTTCGGTTCCTTTGTCTTCAGCTTCGGAGACAGGGTCTGCCTCTTCAACACAAAGCTCTTCGGGAACCATGATGTCTGGCTCAAGCGCCAGCGTTAGTGTCTCTTCATCCAGTACAGTTTCGATGACATCGAGTGCCTCCACAACCAGCACTGCTCCAACTACTGCGCCCGCCTTGGAGGTGTCTAGGAAACCTCTTCCTCCCTGTGGCGCCACGAATCAGTCTTCTACTGAACAGTGCAGCGATGCTTCAGGCAACGTCTACGCCATAACTGCCGGAACAGCATACGTGGGCAAGACTATCGATACCTCTGGAATCACCTTAGATGACAACGGTAACGAGATCGGCGGAAACAACAGTACTATGAAGAAGCGTGCTCTTGCACCATCTCTTAGTGCCTGTCTAGCATTCTGTGACAACTTCGCCGGCTGTAAAGGAGCCAACTTCTTCACTGGTGGCCAGTGTACCTTGTACAGCAAGATCACCGGCACGACTCCCGATCCGAATGCATTCGCCGCCATCTTTGTCGCCACTGCTCAACAAGCAGCAGCATCGAGCTCTCAGTTCAGTGCTACTGCCACTATGACTTCTTCTTCAGCATCTTCCTCTGACTTATCTGCCACAACCACGACGACAACTTCCTCCAGTTCGGTAATCTCGTCAACTGCGATGGCTTCGGATGCACCATCAACCGCATCAGCCTCTTCAGACTCAATGACGTCTACAACAAGTGTATCACTTTCTACGTCAAGCGCTATGGGATCTTCTTCGAGCACGGAATCTACTTCTGCGTCAAGTGCAGCTCAATCGTCGAGCTCCGTTTCATCTTCTACCATTAACTCATCCATGTCCGACTCTTCTTCCACTGTTTCAAGCACCAGCACTTCCAGCTCAACGTCATCTGCTTCAGGAGAGAGCACAATAAGCAGTGGTTCTGTTGCTTCTTCATCAAGCGCAATCTCGAGCACTTCTATTGCACTTCCCACGAGTAATGGTACAACAACCTCCACGTCGAGCGTTGGTGTATCTTCGACCGCCGGAGCAGTTGGAACAAGTAGCACTATGCCCTTCCCTGTCACCAATGTGACTTCTTCTACAGGCTCCTCTGCATCTGTGGACATGTCTACTTCCACAACTTTGACCTCTTCGAGCTCAGCATCAGTCAGTGCGACGAATACCACTATGACCAGCTCTACTGCTTCTGTCAGTAAGGCTACTTCTTCGAGCCTTAGCTCATCGAGCTCTGTTCTTTTCACAATGGGCAACAGCACTACTATTTCAGCTGGACCCACTGGTACTGGATCTCCTAGCACTTCCGAGGCATCTTCCACTACCACCTCTGACAGCAAGGTCATTTCCTCCAGCCTCAGCTCTTCCAGCTCTGCTCACTTCACCATGGGCAACAGCACAATGACCTCAGCCGGACCCACTGGCTCTGTATCGTCCAGCTCTGTATCATCCGGCTCTTCTCAAGATCCTGCTGCAACCTCCATGAGTCACAACACTACCTCGTCAACCACAGTGATGTCTTCCAGCAGTAGCGCTCCGTTCCCAAGCGGGAACGAGACTTCATCTACAGCCATTTCAACTGGTGGTATGACAACCTCTTCTCTGTTGAGCTCTTCGAGCTCGGCTCTGTTCACCATGGGTAACAGCAGTACTGCCTCCACTGGCCCAACCGCATCTAGCGTTCCCATGACCTCTGCATCTGTAACGAGCTCTAGCTCCAGCATGACTTCTAGCAGTGCTCAGTTTACCATGGGTAATTCTACCACTGCTGCTGCCCCTGTCGGTACTGGATCTTCCAGTTCTGTTATTTCTTCCAGCTCATCCAGCAGCGCTCCTTTCACGATGGGTAATTCCACAACCACTGCTGGCCCTACTGCCACTGGGTCTTCAAGCTCTGTCGTGTCTTCCAGCAGCAGCATGTCTTCCATGAGCAGCAACAGCACAACGTCGACCGAAGAACCAACAACCAAGTCGACAATGTCAAGCTCCAGCAGCGCACCCTTCCCTATGATGAACTCTACCAGCACCACTCACTCCATGCAACCTACCTCTGGCTCCGAGGCCTCTTCTTCGAATTCTACTATGAAGCGTCGTGCAAACCTCGCATACTTGTTCGCCGGAGGCTCGGACTAGACAGAGATATCTGTGTTTTGGCGAAATTTTCCTTTGTTATTCTCTTCTTTGGTGGTAATTTTCTGAGATGTTCCTGGGTCAACTTGGTATGTAGATATATAGTTCTAACAATCAATAGTATACAACTGTTTCAGCACAATCTTGATCAAGTCCAAGTACCTTCGTCATGTGAGCTCTTTCGAGTTGAGTACTACAAGTCTTCATCCAGTCCTTCGACCTGACGGGCTGCAAACCCTAGTAAGAGGTTTCCTACAGCTAGTGCTGCTTGTCGACGTGGTTTCGATGTTTTGATTGGATATAGAATACGGAAGCTGCTTTTGATCGTCTTTTGTCAAAGCAGACGCCCTATCAAGTGTTCTCTTACAAGATATTCGTCGTGTTGTACCTGCGCTGAGGATGCATGCTCAAAGACAAGAGAGCCAGTGGTTTCAAGGAATTGAGTAATCCCTCCATCGAAAGAAGAAGAATCATGAAAGAGCTGTCAGTGAAAGAAAAAAAAAAGGCGGGTGTGTGGCTCGACGCGCCAAACCTCGTCAATCACGACATATCCACGACACATTCAGGATAAAGGGCCAAAACATGGTAAGAACTTTTCCGATTCTAATCATTAGAACAAACACCAGTCATGTGGTTATCTCAAAGAGACAAATCTATAGAACTCCAAAGAAACAAAGCAAGCCATAAAACCGTAATGGAAGCATGTGCAATATCAGCACTCAAGAACAGATCATCTTCCACGATTTGACATAACAATTCATCAGCTTAGAAGCTGGGGGCGTTTAGAGTGATACCCATGATGAGGCCACCAATAAGACCAGCAATGGGGATAGTCATGATCCAACTGCGTTGGAGAATTAGGGAATGTTCAATGGACATGAGCTTCAGAAGACTTACGAGAACAACAAGAGACCAACACGACTCCAGTTGACGGCCTTGAATGAGCCGTTGCAGAGACCGACACCGACAGTCGCTCCAGTAATACACATGGAAGTGGAGACGGGCAATTTGTACTGTGAAAAGATGAGGATAGTGATGGCGGCACCCAATTCCATAGAAGAACCACGAGAAGGTGAATGGTAGGTGATCTTGTTACCCATGACTGTGTAAAATGTTAGTTTGAGTGCGAACGAGTTATGGAATAACCCAAAGCTCACCCTTCATGATGTTGTAACCGTAAGTAATGAATCCAATACAGATTGTAAGAGCCATCACGGCAATCTGCCAAGTCGGGACGGCCTGCAAATCGAAGTCAGTTTGATTTTAAACCGAAATGTATAGATCAAAAACTTACCTCCTTGGCTTTGATCGAGGAACCTGTGGACCAGGCAGCGTACATGGCAGCCCAGACGCCGACAGCGTTACCAACATCGTTGGCACCGTGAGCGAAAGAAGCAGTGCAGGCAGTAATGACTTGAACGAAAGAGTAAAGGTATTCGACCTCGTTAGCGTAGCGGGGAGCATGGGCGTAAACACGAGCCATACGCTTTCCTTCAGGAGTACCGAGAACACCAAGCTGAGCCTTGTGGATGTCGTAGTAGAGACCGTACAGGAAGCAGACGACGATACCGGCGGGAATGCACTTCAAGATAGCCTTCATGTTGTGGAGCTCGTAGACGGAACCTGCACCCATCTGATTCTCGTGGAGAGTACGCATAGCCCAACCGATAGGACCGCGTTCTTGACGAAGATCAGCATGGTGTTGGTCCCGAGCTTCCTTGAGCATGCGAGCGTAGGCGACTCTGGGGTTCTCATTGGTGATGCTGTTTCTGCGTTGAGCCAGAATCTCGGGCGATGAAGCGGTGCTGCTGAGACCCTCGTCGGAGACGTGGATCGATCTGCGACGGAGCTCGCCAGTAGCGACCTCGGAGTCGCCACCCTTACCAGTCATCTCAATGGAGGGGGGAGCGGAGGTCTTGTCCTTGATCTGAACGTTATCATCGTGGTCAATGACAGCATAGTTGGGGACTTGAGCGAACTCGGCATCAGCGGGAGCCTTGCGCGAGAAGAGAAGAGGTCCGAGGAAGACGTGGTACCACTTGAGGGTATAGTCCTTCCTGATGACACGCTGGTTGACGTAGGGAACGAAGAACAGAAGGGCCAGGAGGGCAAGTGCCAAACCAGAGCCGACAGAGACACCAGCAATCCAGTATCCGGGCTTCTTGCTGAGGCCGAGCTTGGGGGAACCCTTGTAGACGATCGATAGTGTGCAAACGGTACCGGCGATCAAGAAGAAGAAAGGAGAAGTGTAAACGGCCCAAGGGACGGGGTTGACCCTCATATGTACGGTTGTCTTGACGAGCATGAAGATAGTGGCACCGAAAACAGCCGAGATGAAGGGAGCCATGACGAGACCAGCGAAAATGGCACCGAGACCAGAGCCACCTGTAGAACATTGTCAGTATGACTTCAGACTATGAAGGCGACAACTCAAGATACCATTCCATCCCCACTGAACACCCTTGACACCAACAGTGGCAACACCAACACCAGCAATCGAGGAAACGAGTGAGTATGTCGATGAGACGTGAGCGTTGTGACGCGTGCACCACATGACCCATATGGAAGCACCAGCTGCGGCACAAGTGAAGGCGAGAAGTTGTACAGGAGCGTTACCCTGGAAAGCGCTGAGAGGGATGATTCCGTTCTTGATGGTCGAAGCAGTTCTAGCACCGACGGCAAGCGCACCGGTCATTTCGAATATCAAACACAGGAGCTGATAGTCAGGTATTAGCATCTTCTCTAGCTATTGGTACTCTCTCGATTCGCATACCATAGCCTGGCGGTATGTAACAGAACGGGAGGAAACACTGGTTGCCCAAGCGTTGGCGACATCGTTAGCACCATTGTTGTACGCTTCAAGGAGCGCAAAGAATGTGCCAATGGCAAAGACATAGGTGTACTCGTGAAGAACAGGCATCGTGACGAGATTCTAGATAAGCTGCAGGGTGGGAATACTGCCAAGCTTGAGAATTCGACACTTGATGGGAAGTTGAATGGATAGAATGGACAGGAGAATGAAGACAAGAGCGAATGTTCCTTGTCGCTCGATTGCTTATGAACAATCTCCAAGACACACTTCCGCCCTACACTGCCACTGCGAAAACCATCTCAAACCCTCTAGGAAGCATAACCCACCAGGTACTGTAACGCTTCGCGAATGTCATCGGAATCGCTTGGCGAAGGAGGAAGGTCAGAACAATGAGGTTCAAGTATCCAAACACGTGTTGGCCAAAAGAAACGCCCTGGAGGTCAGCCAAGAGCTCGATTGTCTTGACGTTGGCTTCTCCGAGCCTTGGCTCACCGACTTCAGCTGTATGCCAAGCCGCCCCCGGCCGCCATTCTCGCTCCGGCCTACCGTATCTTCTCAACAAGCCGAGGACAACCAAGAGACGGCTGATATAAGGTCAGATGTGGTGGTGTTAGTGTTGCACGTGGGTGCAGCATCGCATGTGTGAAGTACACATGAGAAATTCTGGACCTCCCTTTTTCTTGTGCCACTTTCCGACCGTTAAATGGCAATCAGCCTTGTCAAGTCGTTCATGATGTCGTCTGATGGTCAAGCATTGTACTCTGTTTGTGGATCAGCTTCGAGAATACTGTACGCAGCAAGGCTGATCTGATTTTGTATCGTTTCGAAACAATCTGACAGACAGCCTCGCATGATGACCAATTGTCTGCTGGCTATCCCACACGATCGAGTGACCAGTGATTCGTCCCTCCAACAAGGGTTCATGCTGAGCACCAATATCTGATCAAAGATTGGCATCGAACCAGACTGAACCAGAGATCGATGATGGGCTGGATTTGTTGGTCTGAAGCCAAATCGTGCACAACACAACCATCCCCGATGGTTGGTCGAAAAGCCATATCTCAGACGTAGAGAGCGTCATAATCTGGATCTCTGTTGGATGTGGTCTGAAGCTGCATGAGGGTAGTCTTGCAGCATCTTCGATAAACTCCGAGAGGCGCAGATTCGGCAATCCCGGGCTACATAATGTACTGCTCCAGTCGCCTTCGGCATCTTCGTCATTCGAATCTCGTCTGATGACTGCTGACCATTAACCACGAATCAGTCGTGAGGCGGACCGTCTTGATCGCCTCTTGGCCAAGCACAAAGCTCTAGCGCCCACACGCAACTTCACCAAAAGCCCGAAAGCACGTGTTCGTGGTTATTGCAATGCGTCCAGACTTTCAGGATGTTGAGTCGTGATGATTCTCATCACAATCATACATGAGATTGACTCTCCGAGAGGGGCCAAAAGCATGTGCTCGTAGGGAAAGCAAAAGGCCACAAATCGTGGAATTCCGAGCAACATAGAGTTCTTTCCAAGTCTTGCGCGGTGTCCGAGGGTTATTCCAGTCCTGAAGATGGGAATTGGGATTGGCCAGTATGACAAGCAGATGAGACTCGCGTAGCGCTCGGAATGGGGAAACAAGGACGATAGCCAGAACATACCAAAGGATGTATGGAATACATCCAGATATGTCATTGCATGTTTCCATGGTTTCCAACAAGAGTCCGATCCTTATGTGATGATATGCAGCTGACATAGATGGCTACATTTCTAGATGGGCGAAGGTGTCTGCAAGACATAGGGGCGGCTATGTCGTTCAGCTGATATGTCATCTGCGGTTGAGTCCCTACACGATATGGCTCATCTCAGGTAGGTGGCGATAGAGCATCTTCATCTACCGTGGCGACCTCGTGTCGGTGTCTTGCCCACAAAATGAAGCAACTTTGTATCGTGTGTCAAGAAGATTGCGACACAATCGGTAAGACCTGCCGCTCAGATCCACGACGCCTTGGCAAGCTTTTTGGCTTCCTCTGTCACACTCCAGGAACAACATCTTCAGTTTCTGACATTTAAACTTCTTAGTAGACTGCTATATAAAGCGTTGATACGAGGATACGTGATGGTAGATCTTTGGAACCTTGGAGCGAAATGTATATGTTGCACCACTTTGGCACGAGTTGAGGATCATTACTCGTATAGAGAAACAGAAAGCATGACATTCAACAGACTCTCCAAGAGAGAAATCTATCCACGAGGTCTAGCGGGAACATGGTCTTAGATAGACAAAAACGTAGAAGTATGTGGAAAAATTATATAACAGAAGGGTATCAAGAAAGATTAAGATGAAAAGTATAACAGAATAGAAGAGAAGATCGAACAGGGAATGGCGGAAGAATCCAAGGATATACCCAACAGAAATGGCAATGGTAAAAGGAAAGGGAACTCTCAAAACGCACGACGATCAAACTCACTTCTCAAGATCTCCGCCTTCCAGAACTCTTGTCGCCTCATCAAGACGTCTCCTCAACCATCTTCTCCTCTCTTCGCCTCCAGCTCCGAGTTGCAGTTCTCCGACTATCTCTCGCAAGCTTTCGACAAGAGTGTAGACCAGAGCTTCGTCTTTGCTGCCTAGCCCTTGTCCCTTTGTAGGATCCAGAAGAGCAGAGACAGCGATGGTGGTAGCAGAGGGAGAGATTGAGATGCATTGTTGACCATTTTGTGCAGAAGCAGGAGTGTAGGTGGGCGGTAGAGCAGGGCTTGGAAGAGCTGCCTGAGTAGATGGATGGCCTCGACTGGGCTTCGTTTGTTGATTCAAATCATGAATTGACGAGGCAGATGTCGAACGGGAGAGCCATTGGGCGATTGAGACTTGGTGACCTTCTTCGGCAGTCTCGAAAGTTGCGATTGTGGCTAGAGATTCTGCTGACAGACCACGTCGGTGCTGCTGCATACGAGAAGGAATTTTGACCTCTTCAATGTGGCGTAGTGCTTCTGGTGTTTCTGGAGTTGATGGTGGTTGTAGCTCATCGTTCTCGGCACCAGCAGTGGTAGGATCTTGATTGACAGGGTATGCGCGAGCGGTCAAACACGAGTCGGAAGAGCTTAGTGATGTGGTACGAGTGTGGCGCGTAGGGGTGTTGGGTTCAAAGCTCCCGGTCGCAGAATGCAAGAAGAACTTGGAATAGTCAAAGGCATCGTCGCGATCCTCGTGACGTGGACCAGAGACGTCTGTAGAGGATTCTTGGGCATCTTCGTAAAGACTGGGGTTCGAGTGGTCGGTCGTGGTCGTGGTCGGGGTCGAAGTGCGATCTGTGCTGGCCGAGGCAGAGTGTGGCAGCGTGTAGTTGTCGTCGTCGTCGTCGTCTTCGTCGTCCAGATCATCTTCTCTTGGTTGGAAGTCCCGGTCGTCGTTGTCGTCAATGGTCTCGGCCGAGACCCAGGCACCTGGAACATTACTGGCCTTTGTGATACGCGCAAGTCTCGGTCTGGGAGAGCCTGTAGCGCCAGGAGAAGTGTCGGCGTTGTTCAACAGACAAGATTCTCGCAAGTTGTTTGTGCTTCTTCTACGGAAGTTCTCCTCTTGAGCCCTCTCTTTCAGTGTGGAGATTCTGCCTCTCAAGTGCATCATCTGTTCGCGCAGGTTGTGAGCCGATGTCTGGCTTCGCACGCTCTGCTCTTCCGAGACGGTGTCGAGTTGCGGGTCTGGGCTCAGAGGGCTCCTTGGGTAGCGCAGCAGTTCGGAGCTGCGAGTGTTGCGGACGGGGTTCGCAGTCCACGAGGGATTTGAGTTGATGTTCATGGACCTGTAGCGGCGGTCGTCGGAGGGGAGGGTGGAATCGCTAAAGACACGGACGTGCTGGGGGCTGTTTGGCTGGGGGCTTTGTGGCAGGTAGCGAGGACGAGAGAAGGAAGTGTTGCGAGTGACGGGCGCGGTGTTGAGCGAGGTGGCGCGCTTGAGGTTTGCGGCCGTCAATGGCGTGACTATCTCGCGGGCTCCTCGCAGGTTCTGGTCCATGACCTGGTCGTGTGTCAGTTCTGTTGACCTGGTCTCAGGTGCTCTCAGAACGTACATTGAGACGCTTCTTTGCATTGGCGAGAATGAGCTCTGCGCGCATCAGCGTCACGTTGGACTGCTCGGCCTTTAGGATATGATCATAGGGCTGCTCTTGCTCGCTGGGCGTGTCAATGTCGAAGTCGTCCTCGTCTAGTGTTTCGGTATCCGAGTCCAGACTCGACTCGAAGCGCGGGATCTGCATGTTTTCCAGGTCGTCGGTGAGGACACTGCTGGCCGCATAGCTCAATCGGCGGGAGTCATAAGGCACATTGTCGACATTGAGAGACGGCGACGACCCAAAGCTCGCAAGAGGCGATTGCGAAGAAGGTGTCCGGAGATTCGGTCGCGACTTCCTCTTGTTTCCAAGCGTCTTTGTTGTTTGCGCCTGCAGGTACGACGGGGACGGTGGTCCTTCTGTTTCTTGTCGCGCTTCGTCTGCTACGTCCAGCACAAACATACTTGGAAGCACCATGTCCGGATTGGTGAGAGTCGGCGATGGCGGTGCCGGTAGTGGTTTGTCAACACTCGCTGTTGTTTTGTTCGTGTGTGTGTACATGGTTGCGCTTGTCCGTCATGCATATGCATCCAAGTTCCACCATATGCACGTATCCCGGTCAGGTTCAGCTCTCGGCGCTGTTCAAGACTGCTCTCTGAACATGATGCGCCGCTCTGCAAACCCGCTGAACCATGGCCGTTGCCGTCGCCCGAAAGACACAACCCGTCCAGGCCCCTCCCAAAAAACTTTCTGGAGAAAGCTTCGAGACATGTGGGTCCCCGCCCAATCATGGCACTTCTCGGAGATCACCTCCCTCGACCCCTGTCAATCATATATCACTTTCTATATCACTGTCTCTTTCAGGAAAATTGCAACCAGATACACAGCAATGGTCTACAGCTAACAGTTTGTCCCGATCCCAAGAACCTGTTCCCATACGCACCCGTTACATATCTACGGTAATCCACAAACGCTCAGTTCGGACCCGCTTTATTGCCGAACTCCTCGGGTCATCCTCGACATGTACGTTCGTGTCTCTACCTGATCAACCCCCCACTGACTGAGGTCGATTTCCTGCATCGACATGACTTCGAATCCGAATTTCTTGTACAGCGGTGCTCCCATCAGCGACGCCTGAAGGTACATGTCCAGTCCTGCCTCATCGGCCTTTTGCATACCCTTCTCAAGCAGCATGTGTGCTGCTCCACGTCGCCGATATGCCGGGTGTGTTGCGAGATACGTGAGATCTGTTCGTTCATCATGTCAGTCTTCTGCCTGACTTTCTTCTCTCGACTTGGATTGTGATCGCGTACACGCATGTGGTGACCCTGCATAATGCTCTTTGGCAATCTCCTCTGACCTCTTGTTGAGCCATGTGAAGAAGTCGAGCAGTCTCTTGGGTGGAGGCTTCTCGCCTTCGACAGGTGTATCTTGATACGCCTCTCCCTCGTGATATTGGAACGTGAACTTGGCCACCGAGACCAGCTCATCAGTTTCACTATCAACCACTTTCCAGAATGTCTGTGCGTGATGTTCCATTCCAGTTGATATCCATCGTTCGAACGAGTATGTAATGTCAACACCTTCTTCCTTTTGTACCTTCTCGATAGTGTGATGGACACCGTAATCTCTCATGGCAATCTGGTCCAACTGGGCGATGCTGAGTATATCGCCTTTCTCCACTTGTCGAATCTCAAGAGGCATTTTGCTGTCGTGTCTGATTGCTGAGATCTGGAAAGCCAACTTCACGTCCTATATACTCCTATAGGATGTCATCGTCTACGCTTACCACAATACGCTATCCAGTGCGGTGTCTGAATCCAGCAACCGGTATGTACTCGTTGTTAGATAGGATGCTCGTATCTGGCACCTATCGGCTGATATAGGCATACAGACAGAACCCGCTTTTAGCCGCGTCCGCGATTCGTTTTCTTGTACCAACTTCAGCGAGCAACAATTCTGAAACGTTGATAGCAACACAAACCTCCATGATGTGTGCAGTGCGACTTGGTCTCTCATGACTGGTACTCCCTCCAAGAATATAGCCTTCGGTATGCATATCTCGGATGGTCTAGGTGCAGAATCGAACATGCACGTGGAATCTGCGATCGGCTTCTCCACGCGATGGATCCTTCACCTACGTCCAGCAGCTTTCTTCCGACAAGGCTGCACTCTATACTCGGCTACACACACTCACGCGTCCGAGAGAAACAGCACAGCGACTATTGGAAAACATGGTCCTTCAGATTCTTCCTTGGAGGACGGGACTGAGAGAGCGGAATTAATGTCGCACTGCAAAAGTCGAGGTGCAGAATCATGACGTTTATCCACTCGGGTTCCCCCATGTCTTTCTCACGACAGTCCGTCTCCTGCAGCAAAGGCCGACAGGGCATGCCTGCATCTTGCATCATGTCGCAGCCACTCACTCGTGTCGTGATAGGTTACATGTGCCTCCCGTGCGAATGGCTGAACGTAAAGTATCAAAAGCGCGCTTGACACCTTCCCTCGTCTTCATCATGCCCAGGACTTCTTATTGTAGGTTTACCAACTCTCCTTTCATTCTTTCTACCTCTTCGGACTAGGGCCAAGTATAGTTGTGCAATCCGCTTTTCACGAGCAAGTCTTCCTGAATCTTTTTGATCAGCGATATCTATCTGGCTTTTCACCATTGGTGCACTCTTTGGACATAAGATGCAAGACACGGACCGAATGCCACGGCGACTTTCGAAACGACATCTACCATCGATTTTCAGAAGCGGAAGGAAGTCTCCAGGGGTGGAATCGACGTTCAGCGCGTCCAACATCCTGCCCAGGAAGGTGCAACAGCACTCGACTGTCGCTTCTGCATTCGAGCCTCCACCCGAAGTCCCAGAAATGCCATCGTCGCGTGCGGGATCCGTCTCGCCATTGCAAGCATCAATATTTGATCCCGTCGAAGAACAAGAAGAAGCACACGAAGATTATCACACCGAACCTACGACAGCACCTCAGTCTGGCTCTGGAGACGAGCACGAGTACTACGACCTCAAACCTCCTCCTCCCATCGTCTCGCACTCGAACATGGAACACCTAGCAACCCGCTTCTTCTCTGTCGACCATCTCAACATCATTCTTCGCGATCAACAAGCATCCACCCGCTTCTATCGCTTCCTCACCCAATACCGACCTTACACGCTTCCCGCTCTCGAGAGTTATGTCGACACGCAAAAAGCAGTTGCCGCCATAGAATACGCCAACTCGCTCGCGGATAATCTCCCCTCGCTGACTGGCGACATCCCAAGGCCTGCAGCCGTCATGGACAAGGACTTCCAAGAACGATCTCGCTTGGTCGTGCAAGAACTGGTCGACGATGCACTGCCGGCATATCTTACACATCGCCTCGTACAAATCGTGACAGATAGTCTCGTCAAGGAGATCACCGGCAACATAGCGCCCGTCCTGCGTGATCTGATTCCCTCGTTGGCCGAAGTCTACTGCATCAGCGACCCCTCGCTACCTGACAATCCCATCGTCTATGCCTCCGAAGGTGATTCTCTCATCTCATCCTCCCTCTGTCATGATGTGCTGATCCGAAATAGCCTTCTACGACATAAGTGGTTATCAGAAAGATTTTGTGATTGGTCGCAACTGCCGCTTCTTGCAGGGTCCCAAGTCGTCCTCGGCCAGCGTACACCGATTGATAGAAGCTTTGAGAGCTGGTCAAGAGATTACCGAAACACTTCTCAACTAGTCAGTCTGCATCTACAGCCGTCTACAGTGCTTGTGCTGACTTGTCCACAGCCGTCGAGATGGGATACCCTTCATGAATCTCCTCCTCATCGCACCACTGTACGATAACAAAGGCAACGTGCGATACTTCCTCGGTGCTCAGGTCGACGTCACACATCTGATTGAAGGCGGCAAAGGTATCGAGACTTTTGAGAGGCTCCTGGCCAATGATCGCGCCGAAGAACGATACCGTGGTCGGAGCAATCGCAAGCCAACACAGGTCCTGGGAGAGTTAGGCCAGATGATGAACGACGATGAGTTGGATGCAGTCAATACCCGTCAGCGCAGTCAGTCACGCAGCTCGACACCGGCGTCCTCGCGTAACCCAGCTGCTCCTGCTCGACGTGGTCGTAAGGTCCTTGGTATGGATGACACTGTCGAACGCGGATTGTGGCCGCATCCTTCTCTCGGCCCTTCTGGACGTCTGCCCGGTGTATACCAGAATGTGAGTTTCCCATTCATCTTTCGCCTGCCAGCGACTGACATATATCAAGTATCTTCTCGTTCGACCCTACCCATCCCTTCGCATTACCTTCACCTCTCCGGCCCTCCGAATCCCAGGCCTTCTCCAGACTAAGTTTATGGAACGGCTTGGAGGACCTCAAGAAGTCCGCGACGGCGTGCTAGACAGTCTTGCTCATGGGACTCCAGTCACAGCAAAGGTGTCCTGGCTCTCTACACCAACAATCCCTAGCAGCTCTCATCGAACCAGCATCGAAGGAAAGCCACGTTGGATACACTGCACACCCATGCTCGGTAGTGATGAGAAAGTCGGTGTCTGGATGGTCGTCATGGTCGAACAGGAGACAGTGACGGGCAATCTCACCAGGCCATCCGAAGTCATCAACAACTTCCCATCGCCACCTCCAAATGTCATGGGCAGATCATCACTCGAAACTCCTGTTAGAGGCGGAGAGGGGGCGAGGAGTCCGAGATTCAAAGCCGAAACTGGGAAATTGTATGCCGAGTACCTGCGACGCGAAGGGAAGCCAACCCCTCACGAAGGATACACAGAAGAAACGACTGGTAGTCCCAGGGAGGTGAGACCGTTCCAGGACTTTTGAGTGCCTGTTGAGAGGAACGGACGGGTTTGTATCGAGGGACTTTGGATTGACCAGAGGACTTTCTGCTCATCCAAACTCGCCTCATGGAGGGGAGTGGTGATTCCTAATTATCCTCACTTGAGCAAAGGACTGTAATAGTAAAGTACAAGATATTTATAACACAATGACCTATGGCGTCCCTGATCCTCTCTTTTGAGCCATATCTAGCGTTCAAATCGCACCTTCAACAGCTTTGTTACGCACCAGAACTGGGTGCTGTTCCGGATCCGCGTTGAACCTGTAATGGTGAGCTGTATAATCGTTCATGTCCACAGAAACCTAATCATGCCATTGGCCGTGGACGAAATACTAAATGGTACAAGAAGAAAGCGGCAGTTTTGACAACGCCCATAGAGCAGAAATTTTGTCGTGACGAAGGGGGGAGCGTGATGACATTGGATTGCAGTATATTGTAGCAAAGTGAGGAAAGCGAAGGAAAGGGAAGGGAAGGAAAAAGCAGAAGGGAAGGGAATGGAGTCGACGGAAAGAACAGGCGAAACAGAGGCTGAGAGAGAGACGTCAAAGGCATACCAAAAGTCATTAGAGGTTAGATCAGAGTGACCTCGACAAAGGAAGTCGATGGTACCGTGGAGTATAAAAGCGAGACTTGGCAGAAAGGGTGGGCGTGGGTGCTATAATGATACATTCTAGGACAAGACGAGTATGTGTCAAGTCCATCAAGCGACAAATTTCATGTCTTCCTTCTGCTTCTCCAGAATCGACGACTCTGATGTGATGGATACATATATTCGGGGTCTAGAGGTGATAAAGATCCAATTCTGTGAGTCTGTGATGATCTACTACCAAATCTATATCGTCTGCTCAACAATGACTAGAACTGAACTTCATACAGAGGATCTGCCCATGATATGAATCCAATTACCGTAATCATTGGAAGTTTCTGGACGTGACGAGACATACAGTACAGCCAAAATGGGCTCCTGACGGCGAGGACGATGGATTCAGGATCTGCAGGAGTATATCCGAAGTCGCTGTCGTGCTGGATCTGATCGTCGTCATGATTAAACGTCTGGATGTCTGGTCCTTGTTAACTCAGGCTTCATGGTCAATCGTCAATTCAGGCTTCATTGTCAATCTTGGGTGGTACGAGGAAATTTATAAATTGTCGCTATCAATACCTCCTACAACGTCACCGACTGTGGCTGTGGGATGATGGCTATGCGCAATGCAAACCAGGTACTGGAAAAAGTGGTGGTTGGACAACCCCGCTTTCACATGAAGGACATCTTGCAAATGCCGTGCGAGAATCCGGTCCATCTTACGGAACACAAGAGGAGCAACATTAGAGACACATTTTCCTGAAAGTTCGATACAGATCCATTATCGTAGTTCATTGTGCTGTACTCATTGCTTTCATGTTGCTGTTGTGATAGAGCTTGGAGTAAGGGAGTAAAGAGTCCGGCGATACAGATCAACACGAGCGGTGACATGCGGCAGATGCCGGTGCCGGATCTCGCATTACGGCACGAACTCCGTGGAGATTCACGTGGAATTGATTGCTCGGATCGTGGACCTTGCATCTTGCATCTTGCATCTTATAGCTTGAATGGGCTACGTACTATAGTCAGTCCCGGGCGGAACCAGAAGTCACCTCCTGAACTACCTCTCAAGATGCTTAATCGACTCGCAATTATGTTGTCCTACAGCCCTTTCTTCGGTCTGCCTTTGCTTTTCCGTGCTGACCCCTCTCTTCGGTCTACAATCCTTCGACTTGCCGGGAAAACATCCAACTTTGGCTTCTCCGTTTTCCTGTCAAAAGAGCTGTGTTCGACCGGTTTAGAGGGACCTCAGCTGGAGTTTGGGTGTGGCTGAGGCTCGAATGCCTTTTCTGACTCTTAAACCCGTCCACAGTAAAGCAGACGACCACCTACGTAACGCAGTGGCAGTGTCACACTATCTGACGTCGTCCATTGTGCCGATAATAGGACCGCTCTGATATCCCACAATGACGGCCTCCTCCGACCACTGCCCGACAGCTCGACTGCGAGATGGTTCTGGTCCTTCGTATTACGCTTTCGATTACAGTTTAGCAACCTACTTGCAAGCTTGACGCTCGGATGCACATCTTGCACTCTTACATTTTATGCTTCAGATCGTGAAGAACGACAGCTTTGTTCGGTGCGGACCTATTGCCCGGTCTAGTGCCCACACCTCGATTGTTAGCGGTATCTAACCTTGGATAGAGTTTGTTGGTTAAAGATAGCATAGGCTATGCTCCTGCTATCTTCTGAATCCTCTGGTCCGAGAGGAGAATGTTGCTATATAGATCTTGGAGCCCCTCACACCATGTCTGGATTCTGCCATCATACGAATCATGTCTTCTCAACAATCTGTATACACCGGATTCTGGACCAATTGGGCCGAAGGCCAGATCCCGGGCGCTACGCTCACCCTTTCCGCTAGAGATGGAGCATATGTAGTTGCTCTGCTAGCCTTGTTTGTCAAAGTTGCCGGAGGATATCTGTGGCTCATCATCTGCTTTGCACTATTCAGAAATTCTCCATCCTCTACCAGGAATGGCATCTATCACCAACAGCAAGCTGTTCTCAGGAACAGTACTTCTGATAGCGCTGCTATATTCCAGTTCCTGCAGTCTGCATGGTACTGGCGAAGAAAGTCAAGCTTACCTGTAGCACGCTCCCTACGACTAGCACTCCTGGCAGCTATCCATATGACTGCCTTTGCAGCCGCTAGTGCATTCTCTTCCCGCGTCGCTGTCACAAACTCTCAAGTTCTCTTAGTCTCGCCCAACTGTGGGACTTGGTCTTTTCTCTCCCAGACTGACCACGCAGCATCCTATCCATTCGAGCACGACAATATCGCTCGAGCTGCGAAGCTTGCATCCAAGTGCTATAATGGCACGGAAACCATGTCATCTGCGGAATGTCTCCTGTCAGGACGTCGTCTGGTACCTTGGACCATCGAAAAAAATGCCACGTGCCCTTTCGAATCATCTCTCTGCTTCGGGAATCAGGCAGTGGCTTTGGATACAGGATATGTCGACTCACTACACGACTTAGGAATCAATAGCCGACCTGAAAACCGAGTCAGCTACAGACAGGTTTCTACCTGTGCTCCCTTGAACCTTCGAGCGCATCATCTTACCGGCTTCCAGTCGAGTAACTCCTCATTAATTGGGGCGGACCATGCACCAGATGCAACACTACAATGGCAGAGTCTGCTTCTGGGACGGAACTATGCGACTGGTGGCGATGCAACGTTCAGTTTCTCCAACGCGACACTCAATGCCAACGCCCGTCTGATAGGTAGCGCAGGAGAGTCGCAACCTTATACTGTTGAGTACGTTTGGCCCGTCTCCAGAGCTTGAGTGATGATAACTGACTAAGTAAAAACAGTGTCGAAGAGTATTATGCTTCCAACGCAGACAGCCACTACAGCTCCACCTTCCAGCCTATAGATGCCCTTATAAGAAATAATTCTGCGACCATCAGTCTCTTCATTCTTATCAACAACGCCGGATATCCTGACTCAGTAAAAGATCCATGGTTCAATGCAACCAGTCGTCAAAACAACTCCAACTCATACAGTTCGGAGCAGAACTTCCAAGTCCTAGGGTGTTCGTCCAAGTACTTCATCTGTCAACCTCAGGAATCCGGACGCCCTCCTATCTGTGGTCACGTAACCAGCATCTCCACTTCTGCCGTGCCCACTGTCTACAATGGAGTTGACTTGCTTGACTTCAATGCCGTGCAGAAATCAATGCTGCCAAGGTTCACGACCGCGACAACACGTAGTGCCATGTCTGCTGTCCCCAAGTTTCTCGGAGCGGACTCTCTTCTAGCAAGTGCTTATGTCTACCAATGGTCATCACTACACCTACCAGATGACCAATGGGTAGTCGAGCTTTCGAATTGGTTCTCCACCTCACTCATCTCTCTCCAGCAGTTCTCCGCTTCGTATGTACAAAGCAATACTCCACAGTGGAGTAGCTTCAGCAAGACCTCTCCCTCGGCTGAGGAGAGATGGATGTGCAGTAATCAAATCGTACACAGAGATGATCATCTATCCTTCAGTGTTCTCGGACTCTCCATTGTACTTGGAGTCGGCTGCATCATCATCCTCATCAGCTCAATCCTCCAGAAACTCGTAAACCTATTCCAATCTAGCACAGGAGATGGTGCTAAACTTACGCAATTTTGGACTCAGATGGGTCTGCTTCAGCTTCAACGCGTGGTGTTGGAGACCTCTAACCCTAGCAGCCGTTGGTATGGTGAAGGCGACGTACCTGTAGCGCCAGACGGGGCAGCAATTGAAATGACCCTAAGACCTTCATCCCGCGACGACGAGCAAAGAAGTCCTCTCATCAAGAGGAGCACTGGTCCTCTTTCACCACAGGAAGTCATAGCTAGGACCAATGCAGCTCCTGAAGGGTCTATCGACGACCAGATTTGGGGACCTGATAGGACTCCACGCAGACACCAAGAGAGTAGGAGAAGGTGGGAGAACGAGTTCGGTCGTGTGTAATATTAGCAGGCCTCGATGTGAATGTATAGAGAGGAAGGACACACTCTCAAGAATCAGTAGCGAAGCAAGTACAACACGCTGCCTCAATCTGTCTGAGTGCTATCTCACACACTCGATGCTGCATGCATTTCTATTCTCAGCTTGATCCTCATTTGTCTTTCCTTTATTATGTCTAGCGCTTCTGTACTTTTCATCTCTTCATGATTGTTCCCGTCCATAGGTGTCACTCTCGTCTCCTCGTGTTCATTCAAATTTCTCTCGTACAGTTCCTCAACAGAAGTTCTCCCTCTTCCATCAGTTGCTATCATTGTCTTGTATGTCTCGATGGGACCGAGCGGAGACTTTTGACGGAAAGACTGTATAGAATAGCAGGAATCGAGTTTGTATCCGGAGCGTGGAAGATGGTTTCATATCATGCTCATCGAATAAGAGGTCAAGCTTTGAGATGCCTGTCTTGATAAAGCTATCTCTAGCTCAAAGTTAAGAGAATGAGACAGGCAGCAGAACAATCATCTAGCTTCTTCTCACAGCAGAGCAAGTCTTGCTTCGAAACACTGCTTACTAAAATTCTAGATTTGGTATCATTGATACCATCATCGTATTGCATTCGTCGTTTTCGCATGATGTTAGAATACAGTTTGGAAAGTGTAGAATCTTGTGGAATGAGTCATGAGGATGATGATTGTTTTCATATTCCCGTATCTCCTTCTGCACTAGCTAACTGTCTTGCCTTGTCTCTTTGTATTATCATCTAGCTATCGTCGAGCAAGAGCTGTCTCCATACTACTCCGCATATCTCTGCTTTGTATTCGCTGGAGCACTCCTTGAGTTTCGATCAAACTCAATCATCCTCAAGCTCTCCACCGAACTCTTCGCTGGAGTTGTCCAATAGCGTCCTCATTCCCATCATTTGCGTACTTGCGCCAATGGTCCTCCACCATGCGGTAGGTACCGAAGGTGATGCATGTGAGATGAGGTGCAAAGGTCGGATGAGCGGTAATGTCAACCAAAGCTTTCATACTCTGATAGGTGAGCAGGAAGCGCCGACGAGAGAAGTATTTGCGTGCGAAAGGCTTAGTGGAAACTTGATGCATGAGTTTGGAGGTCAAGCGCAGGTTTTTCAGATCTGGTGGGTCGCACTCGAGAGCGATCATGCTGAGTAATTCGTTTGGGAAAACCAATCCATCGGTCTCGGCTGGTGAGGTTTTGCTGGCGGCGGGGCCGGGGTGCTGGTCTTCAGAGGATGCCATTCTTCCCAAGGACGCAGTTTGGCGGAAGTGAGAAGTTGAGAACAAGTACTTGTGTTGGTGTGGAAGTGTTGTGAAGAGAACGCGTAAGAGTCTTTAACGATTGCCAAAGCTGCGCAAGGATGTAAATGTGGATGTGAGTAAGTCCTTTGAAGGACACGTAGTGATGATCGACAATGATGGCGTTAGTGGGTGTTGATGTAGAAATTTGGTATGGTGGAGTGAAGTTCAGGAGGCGGCTCTGCTAAGTGATCTTCAACGCGTAGCGAAGTGATGTTATTGAGGGTGTGATGGCCAGCGTGAGGAAATGTCTTGTGCAAGAGGTGTTGTTACTTTATGGAAAAGGACCAGAAGGCAGCGAAGACAGCGATAGAGGACTGTCGACCGATGGGAGTCTGGTGGAATGAAGATCAAGCACTGGGCTAGCTTAGATGGAATTCGGTTGCGTGGTGACAGCTTGAGTTGCGGCGACGTGTGGATGCATGAAGTCGCAAAGAGTGTTGGAGGAAGGGGCCGCTGGGCATCAAATGAGGGGATGACTTCCTCATGTCGATCCGGGTCGACAAACAACAAGCACAATACAACAATTACTCACAATACGTCCTCAGGGAAGAGGGCTAGAAGAAACTCATCTATTCTTCTGTGTAAATGAAACCGAAACTAACGAACTATTCAAAAATCATGAAAAACAAGACATGACCCAGTTATCCCACCATTCATGCATCCATGTCATTAGAAAAAACTCGCAATCCGTATCCGAAAAATAGGCATGCCCACTAATGCAAAACACTAGAGAAGAAGAAAAACCATCATCTAGAGTTTGGCACCTTTGTCCTCAAACTCAGCGAGATCCTTGACAGGTCTCATGGCTTCCGATAGAGGCATGCTGGCCTTGAAACTTCTGACATCTTCAATTCTGATGGCGGTGCCGACTTCCTTCTTCTGCTCCTCAACTCTGAGTTCAGAGCTTGTGGCGCTGGCGGTCTCGTCTTTGACACCTTGAGGCTCTTCTGTTGTCTTTGTTGAAGACTTGGTACTTTCGGTATCCTCTGACTTGGCTTGCGCGAGCAGGTGAGTGGAGATCTTTGCACGAGTCTTGGAGGCGGGGTCGATATGTGTGTTGAAAAAGTCAATCATATCTTGCTTGGTGATGGTCTCAATGTGCTCAACGTCACGGTACACTGATGGTATAGTCAGTAAATGTGGTCAAGAGTATTCAGGCAGACAAGACTTACCGAGCTCAAAGTCAAATGCTTCACTAGTGACGTGATGCCAGAAACGACCGCTCTCCTGGTTGAGGTTCTTCATCTTCTCCAAACGCTTGTTGATGAGAGCTGTCTTGTGCGATTCGAGGTCTTCGTCCTTCATCTTATTTCTGAGGTTGTCACCGAAAGAGTTCAAGAAAACGTCAATGCGCTTCTCGAGGTATTCGGGTGATCTCTCAGACTGGATCAGCACACGCCAACCAGAGATGGCAGTGAGCATCAACGGCATTGACTGGACGACATAGCCGAGCTGCTCCTTTGAGCGAAGAGTATCGAAACAGCCCTCATCTGACATTTGTGCAAATAGCAGAAGCTTGGCGCGGTTGGCACGATCAGTCAAAAGACCAGTGAAGAGCTGGTAGTCAATGCAGTGGTTGACATTCTGAGGATCCTTGAGGGTACGCTCGTAGACAAAGTTGCTGCCTTGAGGAGGGATGATAGAGCGACGAAGAGGCCACTGACCAGCAGGGAGAGTCTTGGGCTTCAGGATAGACTCGACGAGATCAGTCATCTTGAGTGCGTCCTCGCGGTAGATGTTGCCATGAGCAAGAACCTCGATGTGCATCTGGTTCAAGACTTGCGGGAAGAACTTGCGGATGTCATCGGCAGTAACTTGATCAAGCTCCTCTAGCAGTTGATCAACGATGAAGCCCTTTTCGGCTACAAGCCATCTGCTGTAAGTGCTGATCTGTTGGAATGGCTGTTGGTAGCCAAAGTTGCGCCAGCCTCGTAGAGTGCGGTCTTTGACAATGTCGAAACGATCGTCCTTGACTTCCAGATCACGCATACCCACCAAGACTTTCTCAAGAAGAACGGCCATCTTGTCGTTGTAACCACTGATGGTAACGTCGAAACCTTGAGCGTGGTTTTGAAGATCATACTCGAGACCGGCAAGCTCTGCATCGTAAGAGTACTCGGTCAAAGAGTCTTCAACCAGATCCTTGTATAGCTGAGTAGTGACGGCGGTGAGAGCAGACATGCTGACCAAAGGCGATCTGAAGAAGATCTTGACGTTTGCCTTGGGAGCCCAGAATTGATCATCCTTCTTCCACCACGTACGAACATTTGCATCGTTACGGATGAGCTTTGGTGCAACAGCAGGCTTTTCGACGTCCTTGACTTCAACGTCGAGACGAGACGGCACAAACTCGTTCTTGGCGGGCATGTGCAACTCAGATGGACGCTGAGATGAAGGAGCTCTGCTTGCAGTGTCCAAGTCCTTCATGAACGTCTCGGGCATCTTCTCGTACTTGTACTCGGTACCGTACCACTGCTCCTTCTGGTCCCAGTCACCGGGGTAGTCTTGAGAGACGAGGGTGATGCGGAAGTTGTCAGGTCGCAGGAAATCAAGACCACGCTTGATAGCGTCAGAGTCGAACTTCCAAATCAGAGACTGAGCGCTGAGTAGCTTGTCACGAGGGAAGGACTTTTGCATGACACCACTCAGAGCGCTGACGGTGCGACTAGCAGGAATCTTCTGACGGAAACGGAAGTCGACCTCTGCAAGCTTGGCCATCTCATCAACGATCCATTCTTGAGGAGGCTGCTCCTTGACCATGGCCAGGTACTGGAAGACGGCCTTGATGACTTCTTGGTAATTTTTGAGACCATCCTCGGTAAGGCGGATGGAAATGGAAAAGTGTGATGTGCCAGGACAGATGTTCATGGGCCCAGCACCGAGACCGTTGGCCCAGCCTTTTGCCTTGATGTATGCGAGGATGGAGCCGGGGCCTTCGTGACCGATGAGGTGACTGAGATACTTGGCAGGCTGAGACTCCCAGAGATTCTCCTCGTCAGCGTAGATAAAGTGCATGTCGAGCAGGCGCA
The DNA here is from genome assembly GCA_024195465.1 of Aureobasidium sp. EXF-8845. Taxonomy (NCBI): domain Eukaryota; kingdom Fungi; phylum Ascomycota; class Dothideomycetes; order Dothideales; family Saccotheciaceae; genus Aureobasidium; species Aureobasidium sp. EXF-8845. The sequence goes on along the minus strand of SWBH01000011.1, from coordinate 674 downwards.
TGTCCATGACGGGCTTGACAAAGATCTGGGTGCCCAGCTCGGCGTCGGTCATGGCGGGCACGTCGTCCCAGCGTAGCTTGGGGAGGTTCTGGTTGGGGACATCCGAGAAGAGTTCGGTGACCCAAGACTCGAGCTCGTCCAGCGTCTCGCGGCCAAGGATAGCAAGCTTCATGCGGTTTGCCGAGTAGTTTGCGCGGTAGAAGTTGATGAACTCGTCGCGGATCTTGACGCCGCGAGCGATGGGATCATCGTGCAAGACCTTGTAGTTGCCGGTGGAGAACTTGTTGAAGGGGTGTTTCTTGTTGGACAGACTCTTGTTCAGCTGGTGCAGGCGCCAGTTGTCTGCCTGCAGGTTCTTCTTGTTTTCCGAGTCGACGGCGCGCAGCTCGCGGTCCAGGGTGTCTTCGAGGAACAGGGGGTGGATGAAGAACTGGGCAAAGCGATCGAGGGCGCCGTAGAGCGGAGCTTGCGACTTGTCGATGGGCAGGGATTCGGCGCTGGCGAGCGACGACGACCGGCTGCTGGTGGCGGTCGACGAGGCCGAGAGCTCAAAGTAGTAGTTTGTGTCGCACGAGGCGGTGAAAGCGTTCGAGTAGCCGCCGTATCGTTGCAGGTACTGGTTGTATTCGTTCTCGACGGGGAACTGCAGTCAAGTGTGTCAGCCTTTGTTGTCG